>JBAFTA010000006.1:25078548-25095077 GCA_036919975.1 Melanotaenia parkinsoni
CCACGGAGGCCAGAGGCAGACCAGGGAAGCCTAGAGACCCGGGCCCTCAGCAGCAGCCCCGGAGCACTAACCCAAGCTACCCCACCACGAAGACGACTCCAGCCCCACCAGAAGGGCGGCAGAGGAGAGCCCCAGCAAGAGCCCCAACGATCCCGGGGCACAGGTCCCAGTGGGCCAAGATTGGCAGCCGCCGGCCCCACCAGGGACCGGCCACCCAGGGTGGCCCGAGCAAAGGGTCCAGGGCCCCAGGAGCCCAGAGGCGGCCCATCCACCCCCAAAGGCACTATGCCTAGGAGGACCAGGATCCCCCAGACAATCACCCGGTGTAGGCCAGCACACACCTCGATGTTCCAGCCACACACCCCGGGAACCAGGGCGCCATCAACCCCCTTCCCCACCCTCCACCTACTCCAATCTCCACCCCATATAACCCCACACTCACACCCTCCCCTGCGCCTTACCCACAAGCACTCACCATCACACAGTCACGTCACACACAACCCACCCACCATGCCCCGTGGGGGACACCCCAGGCGGACCAGACAACAGCGAGCCCCAAACAAAATATCAGCTGTCAGTAAAGCAACATCCCATCTTTAGCGCTTGTGAGAAAACCGAAGAAAAAGCATTTTGGTTTTCAAGTTAGTTTAACCACTTTGAAAGCTTGTAAAATATTTGCTGATTAACCAGTGAAAACAGCAAAGTTGCTAAACAACATGCTAAATTTATAACAGCAATTTATGGATCTGTCGAGCTAAACAAATGTGTTCATTGTAGCTAATGAAGATGCTTGTTTAAATGCATTTTATTTCCATTCTCTATTTCTGTTTTCTGATATTTCAGCCCATATTTGAAATATTATGTCCAAACCAAAACAAACAACTTGTCTGACTGCAGTTTTAGTAATTCAGCAGCTTTCTCACACAAACACACAGATCCAGTTTGTCCAAATTTATTTCCACGATGATTGGATCAACAAGGAAATGAAGATGGGATTCCAGCTCAATGACTTCCGTATGTTCACCCCCAAGGAAATTACAATAAACTCTCCTCGTGGATTCATGAGAATGTTTACTAGAACACCTTAAAGAAATCACAGCAGTAAACTCTGAAACACTTCCTTTCGCTCCCCATGGACACACCCAAGTAAATTATTTCCTAGTTGATAAGTGTTGTTGTTGCCTTTGTATTACATTTTATTTTTTTTTAATGAAACACATTTTGTTTTGAAGGTGTGTTGATGTGTCTAGTAGGATGGAAGTAATGCGTGATTCTCTTTGTTTCATAGGGGCCAAAGTGGAGAACCGACCTGAAAATATCATATTAAAAGTCTAAAAGAAAAACATTTGAAATGACAGAAGAATGCTAATCACAACTTTCTAATGCTCAACTTTATTTACTCAATTATAGAAATCTTAATTACTGAACTATTTATGATGATGAAGTTAAATAAAATCCATTTTATGTGTCCAATGAGATGGAGTTTCTCTTTTTATCCCCTTAAAACTGTCTTTAAAATTAAATATGATCGCAAGGAAAGGAAAATGCATTACAGGCTTTGTTAATGGTAGCCTTTGTTATAATTTAGCCTTCCTGTATCCTCAGTAGGCACAGTTTAAATATTGTTAACAATAAGTAAGGGGGGAAATTATTTTAATAATAGAAGGTATTGCACTAATAAATCAATTTAGAGGATTTCATTGGGATTGGAGACTTGTAAATGTGGGAGCAGGTGGGTTTAATGTAGCCACCAGTGGGTGCATGTTCTCAGACAATAACCTGAAGATCTCAAACTGGCAACAGAACCAGTAACAAACCAGCTGTGACCCCAGTGCTGGAACAAAAAATGAAGGTGAAATGATGATTAAAACAGGACTTATCAGTACATATAAGAAAGTAAATCTGTTAGAAAAACTCTGAGCAGAACATAAGACAAAGCCTGCTCAGATATGCGTTACGCTTTTTCTCTTCTAACCGTATTTAAAAGGCATTTGGCAAAAGTGTTTGGATCCATTTTCACCATCGTCTATTACTTTCATAATGCTTTAAAGTTTAATAATTCTCCTGTTGTGGTGCTATTAAAAGTACAAGTGTTTTTATGGTCACCTTACACTCTACTTACTTTTACTCCTTGTTTGATTATTGCTTTTACTTGATTAAGCTAATAAATCCTCTATGGCTTTGTTGTTATGGCTTTCTGAAAGCGTTTTAATCGGAGTAGTATCCACTGCTTTCTGCCAGCTCAATTTTTTGACTGCAGGGTCGACCTGGTGGCTGAGATTACTCTGGGTAATAACATAATAATTATACAGAACATTTTCTTTTGGCCCACATAAAAGACAGGCAGCATCAAAATGTCAGACGTTATGTATTTTGTCAAATAAATTAACTGCACTTATTACTACAGTCTTTACAGTAGGCTTAAAGTATTAGTTTGGTAAATGGATTTAAAGCAAGAGAAAACTTTAAAAGTTACCTTAAAAGTTTAGAAAAGGCAGAGACAAAAGTAAAGCCACAACAAAGATTTCATTATGTCACAATGTAAGGTTAAAAAGGTGACAGATGCAGGGTTATGTGGTGGGAGGCAGGCAGATGTTTGAGATCAAGGCTAGTCCATTTAAAAAAGAACAAATAAAAGGTGCAGCAAAGGCTTGAAAATAAAAATACTAACAACAAAAATCTGACAACAGCAACAAGGATCTGGCAATGAACGAAGAAAACTGCAGCGTATTCGGTGTACTGGATCGGCTTATTAGGAGAATGAAGGCAATAAGGAAGGAGTGATTGTTTTCAAAACAAGCTACTACATCCTACTCTACTAGGCAATTTAATCAAATTCAGCTTGATTTGTATCACAGTGATTTACAACAGTCATCTAAAAGCACTTTCACAGATACAGTCCAATTCAATCCAATTCATTGTGGTCTAAATAGATTAAAATCCATTACATGATCCACTTTAAATCCATAGTTTCATTTATGGTGAAGGCGTTTATATGAACCAATTCATAGAAAATCATTTCTTCGATTCAAGCTCTAATACATTACATAAGGAGTACTATCTTCATCACTAGCATGTAGTATGAAACCTTACCACGATTCATTTCATGCATGCTACTGTAAGGCAGTATTTTTAGCCAGTTTTCAATATAAAAAAGAAAAAGTTTATGAGGGTTTTTAAAGCTTGATTAATGCTTGTAGAATAAATTTTAAAAATGTGAATTTTCATGATACACAAAGGGGGTGATACATACTAGCGGTAACTAGCGGTCAAGTAAAAACAAAACTAAGAAGTTTTCATATGTTTGTCATTCAGCCATAATAAAACGTATCCGTACACCATCCCTGTACGTTTAACATTTTGGGGGTTTAACAATAGTATGCATACTATATAATGTGTACTACAATAATTGAAAATCAGACCTACTAGTAGTACAGTCCATAGTTTTAAAAACAGCCAGTGATCTAGAGAGTAGATAGAGGTAAGTGAGGACATCTAGGAGCAATGGAGCTCCTCAAATTGACCTGAAAAGACTGAACTAAAACCACCAAAATAAGACAGGAAGCCCAGACTACCGAGAAACAAAACCTGAGCAAAAACCATGACCAAAGAAATACACACAAACCAAAACACAACAAAAACCCACCAGCCATGACAATTAAGCACCTGGCTCCCAGAATTTTAAGCAAATCAGATCTACCGAGATTTTTTTCTTTTAGCTAAACGTTCCCTGGCAGAGATACATATTTGCTGAGTAAAATCTGCTGGGATTCCCTATAACAAATATCCCTAAACCATGACTAATCCAGGCTCATCCTCGGTCTCCAACAGAGATCGCTTTTAGTTTTTGCTCATATTTGATCCTGCTGCTTATGTAAAGGCAATGAGGCCCGGGGGGTTGATAGAAAGCGAGCGGCTGCTTTTCTTGCTGATTTGCCTTTTTGCCAGCCATTTTTCAGAACATCTCGTTACCCGCAGCATTGATTTCACTCTTGCAGCCACAGTGCTTTCTCTCTGTCCCCCTTTTATCAGGTTTGACAACTCAGCAGTTTTATCTCTGTGTCCTTATCTATCTCAGAAAAATGTCCAGTTCCTTCTTGTTTAACTTCTTACTCTAGCCTTCTTTCTTATGCCAACATCAAGTGAGAACTACAACCAAACATCTGACTTTTCTTTCCACTCAGGTTTCATTTGGGTGGATAATGATTTGGACAGCAGAGCACTCAAAATATTTACCATCCTCTTGTCTTGCTCTTGACCTGGCCATGAACTAAATATAAAACAATGCTGAGCCAAACTTTCTTATGTAATAATCAGAATGTTGCTTCAAATGAAATTTGGTCAAACAAAAGCTCTTTTCTCTGATTCACCAGTGTTCAAGCTTTGCTTATCTCCGCTGTGATCTGTTCCAAGGAAAGAAATGGTTAAACCTGTTTGCCTTGTTTCAACAAATGAAACACAGGCAGATGAAAACAACTTGTTTTTTGTTTCAGTTCCATAGCGGTTGCATCAAAAGTGTGAAAAATTGCAATCAAACCTGTTTTAGGAGCACATCATGATTCTTCTTAGATTTATTTCCTGCTTAACAAAACATCAGATGAAACGAACATGCTGTCAGTTCTAAGTGAGCCGATACATGACTGAAGTGTTAACCAGTTCAGACTGTTGACTGCTTTGCATGGACGTATCACATGTTGGCTGTAAAGCTGGAAATATACTCACACATTACAACCCTACACTGAGCCTATATGGTGGTAACTGACCTGACCCAGACACAGCGCAAGTATAAAATCAATAGAAGGAAAAGATGAAACACACAAGGAGGAAAATGTGTTTGTCTGTTTGTTAATGCAGAACTTGTGTTTTTAATCACATAACAGCAAAACATGGAGCTGCATCCGATCCTAGCTGTCGTGGGTTGACCGTATTTCTATCAGAACTTTTACCGTCCAACTGTGAACCATTTCGTCCACCCAAAGCCGCCTGCTGTCTCACACACACTTGTGTTTTGGATGTGTTTACCCACAATGCCATGCGCTTATTCCACAACTCACTTTGCTTTGCAGTCCAATTCCTGTATCTGGTCCATTTGAAACGGACAAAGATTCACATTTGTAGGCAGACCGAATCCGAGGACCGAGGTGGACCGAGTTCATAATTCCCCAAACAAGTTAACAGACGAGGATTCAGAACAAGCTGGAGTGAGTACACTGTAAAAGAAATATACTTTCTAACAACATTAACAATAAAGGAGCTACTTTATGCTCTTTTATCACAAGCTGATAAAAATTCCAACAGTTTACGCCTTTATTTCAAAGGTCTAAATTTACAGCATGGAGGCCCACACAAACACGTCCTTCTCTCTTTGCACACATCCACACAAAAGCAATAGAAATACTTCATTTGCAACTTTATACTCAGCTACTTCCCTCATCCGCAGGTCAGCTGTTACTGATCCTGCTTTTGGCGTGATGTCGGCATGAATTATGCTCTAAACTGACCCACGCTGAAAAAAATATTTTTTTACTTAACCAAACCACACAGGAAAATAAAAAGTAACTAACCAAATGTGACTTCGACCCCAGTCTCCTAGTTTTTTCTTTTTTTTCCCCTGTCCAGCTTTTTATGCAAGAAATGAAAAGCTGAACAAAAACAGTTTGATAGAACTGGAACTAACTGCAATCCACATACAGTTTTCTAGCATTTAATTATGGTATGAGGATGTCAACTGCTTATTCTAACACCGTACAAAACCCAAATCTTCCTTTTTTTGTATTTTAAACTCAACTATCCTGTGTTCACATTAGATTACACTAACATTCATTTTATCACACCAAATTTCAGCGTAAACCTAAATAAAGTTCATCTCTAAAAGTATGTTTTCTGCTTTAACCAGATTACAGTTAAACCTAAAATAATACATAAAATGGGCAAGACAAAGCAAAAAACCCTGTTTATCACCAAGCAAGCAGATATTAAAGTTCAAAGTCTGTAATTATGTCATACTAAACGTACACTCATACACTCATACTAAATGTCTGACAGCTACACACACAATAAATGCACACTTACACAATTTTACAATACCTTTAAGTGGCTCAAACAGTAAATTTGGACAGAAGATGCTTGTTGTGATGACGGCAAAAAGTCGAGTCCCCCTGGGTCCAAGTGACTGTGAACCAAAAACAGAGGCAAGCAAGAAGGGAGGGCGGGAGGGAGGAGTGGGCGGGTTTGTTTAGCAGACTAACAGAAAGAGAAAGAGACGCAATAGAGAGCAACTCTGACAGAGAGTCAGAGAAATCTGACTCTGGAGGAGAAGAAAGGAAACACAAACGGAGAAAACAGCAGAAACAACAAGCATGAACTGTGAGGGAGAGGAGGCTGAATGCTGACACACAAACACAACAATGTACGCAAATTCAGACCATTCCAACAGAGCAGACATCTGGCCCAGGGTGGATTATGGGTAATTAACTGCTCTTTAATGATCCCCACTGAGCTAGGGCTCTGACAGGACAAGCAGATTCTGATACACAGAGATGCGTGTGTTCGTGTCTGTGTTCATGCCCCAGAGAACAACCCGTGGAATAACTAAGATTACACTGTGATCCAGTACAAACGCACATAGACATGAAGGTCTGTGGAGATTTGTTTATTTGCCAAACACTATATCTTTAAAGCCGTCTTTATCGCTCAATCCTGCCTTTTGTGCATGTGTGTGAATGCAAGTTTTAACCTTCTGTGTGAAAAATGTTCCTGTCCTCAGAAATACTGAAGATTGTCAACAGTAATTCAGCAATACTCTGATGGTAGTGGAAATATGGACTGAGGGGACAAGAACACACCTGATGGAGGTTTTCTATGACCCATTGAAAACAATCCCCCACCCTTGGCACTACCTCATCTGTTTTTCACAGCTAAAGGAACCCCGTTTCTTTTAGGTATCGAGAAGTCACGGCACAGTGAAGTTTCCCATTTGAAGCCCGGCAGCCAAATCCGTGTAACACTGAGTCCCCAAATGGTTTTTTTTTAAAGATGAAAGTAAGTAGTCGTCACTAACTAAAGCTAGTTTATGTCTAAAAACCTTTTATAAACATGTTGTCAAGATAACCGTAATCTTAATTTTTATAGGAAAATATCTTACATGTTTAATTTGTGCCATGTTTTGTCCCATATTTGTCCGATAATTGTATGATTTCACTGTATTAAATTTGCACCAATTAATATTAGTACCATATGTTGTACGCTATACTATAAACACTAGCTATGGGGCTGACATGAGTCACAACTAGCACATTGTAAGGTTACAAAGTCCAAAGTCTAAACACCACACATGTTATGTCTTTACTAACAAAAATTCTTCACACCAAAGCAGTCCATAGCATACTGCACCCACATCTTTCTCTTTATCTGTTTAATCTGACAGGAAATTAGGAGCTGGCCACTGTCACCTACAGTTTTAATCTTGTATTATTCCTTGTATGTAAGCAAATTTGCATTAGTTTACATATATGTGTGTATATTTCTTTTTTTAGTGTATGTTCACTGTAAGAGGGCTTTTAATCTGCTAATCCAAACCCCCCTACAGAGCCAGATTACTGTTAGGAGTTTGATAAGAAAATGTGGAGGCATTAAAATACATTAGTGGTACTCTGAGAACCACAGAATGAACCAAACAAATCCTTTATCTGGCACGACAGTGAAGCTTTTCACAGCTAGACCATTTTTTATATGACGATGACATGAAATCATATGAAATGATACAGAAGTATAGCGTATGGTCAACAGGCTATTTCCTCATCTAAGTAAATACACACCTTAAAATCCTGTAAAATCCTGAAAATCTCATAGTTTATAAAGTATATTGTAGTGCTTTGGGTGTGTTTTAGGTACAGTCCTGAATAGCAGCTTTTGTAGCATTAATGGCTATGAAATTAATTAATGGGGAAGAAAAAACTTTCATCCACAAATGTATGTGATTTCATTTCATTTTTCTAGTTCATGATTATTCACTTGCATTTACTGAATATTACCCTGCATTCAGGTCTTTCACATTCACACACTCACTGGTTTACTTTACAACAATCTAAGTTATACAGCTCATTTTCTGGTCTGGACCCACTAGCAGGTCAATTTTATGGAGTTTAAGAGGCAGTTTATACAATAAAGACACCAGTCCAAAGACTCCCAGCTGTGACAGTAAAATGCAGCTCCACAGTGTGAAGCTTTTTCTTTAAACCTGATGACAATGCACAAGGATTCATTAACTCTAAACACTGCTTTAGCGCACCATAAAGTTGCACCACCATTTTCTACAAACACTTCAAATATCACCTCAAAAAAAAATAAGTCTACAAGGTAACCATTAAGGACAGGAGAATATGTAGGAAAGCAATAATGGAAGATCATATTTACCTCAAACTATTGTTTTTGTCTGGACTTTTCTCAAACACAGTAGCTGAGAAGTGGTGGAAAGTATTTTAACTTCAGCTATGCAGGGGCGGGTCAAGAAAAGTTTTGAAGGGGGGGCCAGACAGGAGCACTGACCTGGAAAAGGGGGGCACAAATAAGACCTTTGTTTTATTAGTTTCTTTATCGATATCAGCTGTTTAACTTCATTTGTCAACATTTGGTGGTTTTACAACAGATATTATCACCATGTGATCATGTGGAGATGGTTGGTGAGATTATGAATTCTGCATTAAGATCTAGAACATGGTAGAGATGATGCAGAACAACATAATATGTATATTATAGGAGTCCGTTACATGCTGCATTTACTGACAGTTGGACATCAGACATTTACCCAAGGGAGCAGATTTCTAATAAAGACACTTTGAATTTGACTTTAACTTACATCCTGCTGCTGGTAGTCTTTTTATTTAATGTGTAATTGCTTAGCACTGTGGCACTGGTAAAATTAAACATGGCCAATATGTTGTTTTTTTGTTTGTGTGTTTTTTATTTTCCTAGTCATCTAACATAAAATCTAAACAAATATAAATGAAAACTTTTTGAGTGATTGGAAGACTTCATTTTTATAATCTGTTTTCCACCAAAATTGTAATGAAAGTCTTATTTTACCACCAGAACAAAACAATTCAGTTGTCACAGTGTGTTGAGACTGTGGGGATTACATAAGGAAATTTCTGGCTCAAAAGCCCAATCCAGTTATGTAACTCTGGTTTGAGATTGATAATGTGGTTGTGATGTTGGTGTATAGATGTGTGTGGATAAATGGCCATGGGGAAAAAGATTCCTACTGAGTGAGGACAAACAGCAAAGGAAGATATTAGATTCGCTTCATAATGTAGCCTTCCCCGTTAAGTTGTGCCAGTGTTACTAATTTTATCCTACATTTAATGTGTTTTCATACCTCCATCTAATCCTTCTTTCATCTCTTCTAGATTCCACTCAAGTTTTTTAATGCTTATTTCTGTGATTCTTTACCGCTCCCAGCAACATGATCATTTAATCTGAGCTCACTACCTCAAAAGTAACAAGCCAACAAAGATGAGAAATGTGAGAGGAAAGTACAAAAAGGTAGAGAAAACAGAAAGTTTGAGAAGAAATAAACAAGGCAGATGCAGAAACCAAATGTAACAACTGTTTCTTTGTGTTGAATTCATAGTGATCCCACATCTGCCGAAAGCTGAAACATCCTGCAAGCAAACACTGATGCAACACTGACTGAACACAGGAAGGTATTCACTGTGATTTGTTCACCTTCACAGTGTATTGCACTGGATTCAGACGGCACAACAAGGTTTAAAAAGCCACTGGCACAAAGCATGGCGCTAAAAACTCTGAATCCAACACTAAGACCAGAGACTTAGACTGGCCCAAGAGGTCTGGAGTTGGTGATCCCTGGCTTTTACCCGCCCCATTTTAGACTTTTATATATACATATCTCGAGCCAAATAACGTTTTTAAGCACTTTTCTAACACCTTTTAAGCCACGTCATGACTGTTTTCTCTGGAACTGGCCTCAGCTGTAGAGAACTGATACATTTGCTGTTATTTTTCTATAACACAGACCCTTCTGCAACAGGAGCTCCCAGCTTGGTGCGACATGCCATTTTGGCTGAAGCTGTCCAGATGGTTAGAAATATGCTGACAGACTGTGGGCCTGACGCTTGACTGAGGATTTCAGTCTGCATTTATAAAACCAATGTTGACTTCAGCTTGTAGTTCTGGATTTCACACATTTCACTTGGCCCATTTTTATTATAACCCTCAGGTTACAGGCTGTAAAACATGATCCTTAAACACAGCTCACAGTATCCCAAAGCAATGTGTCACTGGCTAGAAAATGTTACCTAATATTTAAAGCAGCAAATGGGGACAGTTAATAGTCCAAACAAGGTTTTGGCCCAGCGATGGACTGGTAACCTGTCCAGGTGTACCCTGCCTCTCACCTGTTAATGCTGGGATAGGCTCCAGCTTACCTGCAACCCATAATGGACCAAGCGGTACAGAGAATGAATTAGTGCTGGGCGGTATACCGGTTTGCACCGAAAACCGTTTTTATTTTTGTTATGATATGAATTTTTCATATACCGGCAACACCGGTTTAAATAGCCTAAATATGTCCGGAACGCAGCGCGGTGGTACATTGTTTCACAGGGGACGTATTTCATTGCTGCGCAGCTAAACACACATGGAACAGAGCGCAAGAAGTTGTGATGTTGTTGAGCGTGATGAAAATGAACAGGGGAGCCTCTGTACCAGAAGATGAAGATGATGACCCAGAAGAACTTTTGCCAGAAAAAGGAGCTGTGTCTCTTGTCTGGAGGTACTTCGGGTTTAAAAGGGAGGACGTGAACCAGACAACAATTTACTGCAAGTGCTGTCAAGCTAAAGAGGTGGTAACACGAGCAATTTGCTGCATCAACTTAACCGTAAACATGCTTTGGAGTACCAGGAGTGCATTAAACTAAAAGCAGCATCTTCCATACCATCAGGTAAAAGTGACGCTAGAGGACAGGCGAGTCAGACGACACTTTTGGAAGCGTTTGCTAAAGGTACGTGCCATATGATTCCTTCACTACCTCAGTGCCACCCTCTGAAAACTGACTGACTGGGGCCATGCAAACCTGTATTACATGTAATACTAATGTGGAAATGTTTCTTTTTTGAATAGGGTAGTCTTAACCACTCTACTGCAGTAATTCTTATCACAATAATATGATTAACACAGTATGCACACGGAAAAAAAAACGTCAAATACCGTGAAACCGACATGATTGGTCATACCGCCCAGCACTAGAATATATCTAAAATAAAAAAGTACATGATCTTAACTACTTCGTTTGCTCTATAGTTTATTTAATCTCAAGTCTTGTGAAGAAAATGATGCTTTTAAACCACTAAAAAAGTGGTTGAAGGTTTTTTTTTGTTTGTTTTATATTTTTGCAGCACAGTGAGCAAAAATTCTAGGAAGACTGTTCGAGACTATGTGAAGACTTTATCTCTACACAAACTAATAGAGCTTTAAAATAATGCATTTATTTTACATTGTTAATGTCCTTTCTTGTATTTATTAATAAATTTTGTTGTTTGGATCGTGTTTTTTTTTGTGGTGTTCTGATTTGATTAAAAATAAATATAGTGTAGTATAGGATAGTCTAGTATTGCAAATAGTACTGAGCACCATCCTTAATGTTGGCATCAATTTTGTGATTTTAGTATCGTGACAACCTTAGTACCAAGTTTGGCTTGACAGATCAGACAGATCAGAGCACGTCTGACACGTGGCTTCTTGTTTGGTAGTAAAAAAAAAAAGTTTCTCCACAGAGAATAAAACGTAAACGCTGTAACGACTGTACTTGTTTAATTTGACTTTTGGGTCTTAGGAAGTCAGTAAAAGAAGGCCTTTATTTTTTAAAATTCAACCAACCCTTTTTATTGAAGAACCTCTTGATCTTAATTCTGATTGTTTGTAAGAACAAGAAAGGCAAAACCATCTTGTCTAACAGGCTTTTACTCTTCTCAGAAATTGAATCCTCATATGCAAATAGTAAAACACCACGCATCCATTTCCTCGTGTATTGTTGTGCTGCAGGAGGATCATGCCTTGGCAGTGTTTTGGTATTTAGTTCAGCTCTGTTATGCTGTTTAATTTCATTTGCCTCCTGCTGTCTTACCCTGCAGTCCCTTAATCAAATAATAATCAGTGTTGTTAGATGGTGGTTAAACATTTAGTTCCCCTTAAAGCCAAGGAACAATGTAAACACACGAGAAGACCACAGAAAAACGGAGGCCAAGTCTGTGGTGGCGCCTGAACCAGTCGCAAAGTTTGAAACCAAATCTTATATAAATTAATAATAAATACCAAATAATAGTAAACTATTAAGATAATTGGAGAATAGATCCTGCTAGATCCTGTAGAAATGGTAGCCAGTTTTCATTTCAGTTTTGTGTCATTTTCTGCAGCTGATGCTGGTTCCAGAGCAAACCTTGAACTGGTATCTGGAACTGACATGGCTTCAAAGGTGTTAGAAAGGAGGGGGTGTTTTTAAAAACCAACGAAGGATTTAAATCAGTTATTTGTAATGTTTTTATTAAACATGCAGATGTGATCAATTTAATGTAATTTAAGATGCAATACTTTTCAAGCATTTAATTTACAATTTTTGATAATTTAATTTTAAAAAATAAATAAATAAAAAACAGGAAATAAAGTTTCAACCATCTTCCGTAATTGGAAGGAAACTTGTTTGCAAAAGCTGGATAAAATTTAAAACGTACATCTTAAGAGTACAATTAATTGAAATAAGGGCTTGTAGATTTGAACATGTACCCAAAAGTCTCGTCTCCGTGGAGAAATAACACATGATGTCATCACTGTGAGATGGTCCACAGCTGCTGCTGGCTGATGACATCACCACAGATGCAGACAAGCAGCATGGGAAACCACATCACGCTTGGCATAATTTGATAAAAACTTCCAGCTGTTATCTGGCCAGTTCCAAACAGAGACTTTATGAGACATAAAAAAACAAGTTACAATGACAACCAAATGTAGTTTTTGTAAATGTGGGTCCACTACATAATACAAGCTGATTAGATCCTGCCCGATTCAGGGTGCAAGCCGGTAACTAAACAGCATGAAGCGATGGAATTACAGTCTGGGAGTTAAAAGGTAAACTGGGAGTTAAAAGCACGCGGTTATGGTTGGAATTAAGCTACATGGTTGATTATAAATGTTATAAAAATACATAATTAAACAGTTACAAAAATCTACAGGCTTAGAGCTACACAATAAATGTGGGTTGTAGTTTTCATCATGTCACATGACCGCAGTCCAACAGAAAACAACAGCAGAGGGATCATTTATCATCTCAGAACTTACAACCTGTGAAATTTCTACATCTTTGGGTATCAGTACAATATATCTTCTGATCAAACTGCTACCAATTCACTCACACACTAAAATCTGTGTTTTATCAGCATGAACACACACTGTAAAGTATTTTTGCACCACATTTGTTTTGTTTTCTCGGGTCAGGATGCATCTTGTTGCTTAGCCAGAAAAAAAAAACATTATAATTTGTAGGAAAATAGTCTATTTTAAGCATAATTCTAACCTTCTCCTAAACCAATTGGTTCTGAAGCCTTAACCAAAACAAACTGATAACAAAAGTTAAAAAATATATAAATGTGATTAAAGTGAAAAATTATTGTTTTAGACAGGACAAGAACGCCAGTCTCCTGGTTCAGCATCTTGTTCCTTATTAAAGTTATTTATATTCTTTTAACTAGTTATAGATTTTGTTATCTGATTAGACGGAAATTAGCTCAACAAAAAATCCACAAATTATGGAAATACTAAGAAAACTCTCAACACTTAAGTAAATAATAAAATGTAATAATAACTGTATGAAACTGATCTGCTGCTCTGAAAATAAAGAAACCTGCTCAAACTAGTCTTCAACAAGTAAAAACAAAAAGTGAACATATTCAGGAGGTACTCTATATCTATTCATGTCCTTACGAGACTCTCATGCCACCAAACGGTCCATGCGCTGTACTGAGCAAAGATCTTTGCAGGGCTGGAGCTTATCTCCTGAATATTAATGTATATTAATATAAACTTGCCAGCTGCTGAGTCTCAGTGTCTGGCTCCTCAGGCAGGGTGACTATGGTCTGATCCCTTGTCCACTCTCCTAGAACTGTTTAGCTCTCACACATTCCTCCAGACCAGAGAAAATCTGTTGATCCCTGCAGGGCACATGCCCAACGCTCCTGAACACACTGCAGTCAGACATCAGGGAGAAGAAGTTATTGCTGAATTTTGGGAAAACCAAAGGAACATTCCATGTTTGCTGTCCATGTGGATTTTTTTTAATGTCATTTTACATGAATTCTTATCGTACACTCTGTAGGGCTGAAATTTTACATAAGTTCTAAACTTTCTACCAAAATGTGCTGTATGTAATCTAAGGGATAATTAGTCATAGTTAAATTCATATTCAAGATGTGTGCAGGTATTTTCAGGAATGTATCACAGACATAAATGCTTTTACAAACTTTAGAATAATTTTCTGTCTCAGTGGAGGTTTCCATTTGGGAAAAAACGAGTGAGGTTATGGCTGAAGTTTAATCCTTGGCTGTGAAATTGGCCCTGATCCCCTTGGGAGGCACTAAAGTACAACAGTGGGACACAAATCTGCACTTGAATAACAAGAAATACCTCTAAGAACCAAAGAAATGAAAGAACAGGGCATCTTAAGTGACACTGTAATTATGGGCTGAACGTGTGACTTTTATCACAAGCTAACCCACCACTAAGAAAAGAACCACAGGACCAGCAGAGGGTTTGGAACAACTACAAATAAAACTTAATATGACACAAGAACTTTAAAGACAAAATTGCCTGAGGATTTATACAAAGAGAAAAAGATCCACATCTCACTGAGGGAGCATTCAAGTGATTTATAGTCGTGGCATACCCAGTATCAAGAGACCAGTAGGGAAAAAGGCTCCTCTGTTTTGAATCTTTCAGCAGGTCTAGGGATCATTAAAAAAAGCCCTTTTATTTGTTTTGTTCTTGCTTTATACTTTTTATATAAATTGTGCAAAATATTCCATTATTGGAAATTTTTATGTAGTGCAGTGTCTATAGTGATTCCACCTCAAAGCTTAAAGCGTCCTTCAAGAGACAGAAGTTACAGCTTGTTTCACAGAGAATGAACAAAGAGGCTCCACAAAGGGACTGAGAAAGATAAACATGAAAGCCACTAAGAGAGCATACCATCTACGAAAGCAAATGCCAAAACCAGAATTATCATTTTAAAGAAAGTTTCTCTAGTGACTAAACCCTTCAGAGCCTGCCGAACAATGGACTGTGTAATATAATGGCTGTGCTATGGTTAAATCAGTGTTAGATAAATAGTGTATTAAGTAGTATTTGCATGAGGCGGCTAGCTGTGCGGAGAAATTAAACAACAAATGTGTACAAATGTAACTACCAAGAGGACAACAATAGGTTAGAGATTTTTTATTTAGGCAGCCACCCTGTTATAGAACATTAGTCCTTACTACACAACCCAAAACAGTCGCACCAAACTTGAACTCAACCACCAGCAACCTCCTTTGATGCTATTGTCATTACTCTTCTATTTTTAAAATCTAGAAAACTTATTTGTTATGATGTCTTATGACTATACACCAAGCAGTGCCATTTCAGATCAGCCTACAACAGTATCAGCTGGATGCTAAAAATCAATTCTTCTTTGTCACTTTTCAACTCAGCCCATCTGAATTTCACCATACACACATGGACAAAAGTGTTGGTACCCTTCGGTTAACGAAAGAAAAACTCACAATAGTCACAGAAATAACTTGAATCTGACAAAAGTAATAATAAAAAAAAAATTCTATGAAATTTAGCCAATGAAAGTCAGACACTGCTTTTCAACCATACTTTAACAGAATTATTTAAAAATATAAACTCATGAAACAGGCCTTATTTCTGTGAACATTGTGAGTTTTTCTTTCATTAACCGAGGGTACCAACAATTTTGTCCACGTGTGTATTTTCTTTTTAGTTTGCCCGATCCTGCAGGTTTCGTGTTAACCACAGAAACATCCCCACATGGATAGCCTACATACTTGCACTAGTTCTTTTTACTTGCCAGTTAGCTTCTCTCTTCCTTTTCTCCCGATTAGTGCATGTAGTGCTGGGCGAAAAAATAGAAAAGTGTCTATCGTGCCATTTCTCTTCTATCATTTCTAACCTAATTTTATCAATTTTTACAACAAATATATCCTTAAATAAGCTGCGACGATTTTATTAACATTGTCTTGTCACTATGCATACTCTAAGTTTATATAAGTGAAAATAAAGAAGAATAAAACTTTAATAAGAATAAAAGGATTTTTTGCAAAGAAACTCCGTCTGGTGGTTTTGCGACATGACGCTGCTTTACGTTCTTTGATTCTCACGCAGGTTTGCAAAATGCTTTACGTTAATCATGAGTGCTGAACGATGGACGCGCAACAGGTTGATGTTTCATGCCCGGAGT
>JBAFTA010000006.1:25179348-25216929 GCA_036919975.1 Melanotaenia parkinsoni
CAAACACACGGGAGGCGACCAACGACAGCGACAGTAGAACTCATCACCACCCAGGTAAATCCAAACACACGGGAGGCAACCAGCGACAGCAACGGTGGCAGTGCCTCGCATTGCACTCTCTGATTGCTTTTCTCAAAGAAATTTGATTGGTTATGATATTGGAGGAAATTTCGACATTTTCAAAGTAGTCCGTGACAGACAACACAGGAAGGATGATTTTGCTTGAATTCACACAAATCTTGCTGTTGACTATATTGTACAAAAGGGAAAGACAAACCTGGGTTCATCCTATTTTACAAACAAGAAAACAGCATGGTGAACATCATCGTTTGATGGTGAATGTCATCGTTTGATGGTGAACGTCATCGTTTGATGGTGAACGTCATCGTTTGATGTTGAACGTCATCGTTTGATGGTGAACATCATCGTTTGATGTTGAACGTCATCGTTTGATGGTGAACATCATCGTTTGATGTTGAACGTCATCGTTTGATGGTGAACGTCATCGTTTGATGGTGAACGTCAAAGCTGATCAAGATAAATTCAGAGCCTCTGTTCGGACAAATTCCCCCTGAAGCCACGTGGCTGCCTTTTTATTTACATGTCCATAAACTTTGCATGAAGTATTGTAAAGTCTGGGAAAGTCAGACACAGCTAAGATGACCTGTTCCTCCATGCTGAAAGTGTTTGGAGACTTCACTGTCTAGCCTGCTCTCAGTTCATTGCTCAGTCAACGAAGCCTTTGCTGATTGGTTGCAGTGTCATGCGACAGCGACAAAAACGGAACATTTTCTTTCTTGTTTTGCACCATGAGCCCTCGTGTGCACGTCTACATGAACCAACGCAACATTTCACATGCACAAATGTTTCCTGTCGCTTGGCTGGAGGAGGGCAGCGATTTCCGAAAGACAAGTATTAGATTGTATACAACAAAGTTTTAAGAAATCTTTTTTTTTCATAAATATATACATTAGGTCTCAAAAACCATAAGTTAAAAATATAATTTGAACAGCATTAAATTTATAATGTTGACGAAAAATTTAGTCTCAATTTCTTTTAGGTTTAATTGACTTTAAAAACACGTAAAAATGTTATTTCAGTTTTCCAAGTTACCAAGATGAGTGAGACGAAAAACAACCAATATGCACATCTGAGAAGAGTGTGTTTGCATCATGCTGTTAGGGTTGATTGCCTCGTCCCTGTTCAGCTAATGTTGTTGGAAGTGTTTGGTAACAACAAATCATGGTGCAGATTAACACCAGCAATCTCTAAAAATCTTTCAAACTTCTCCTTTCCACCACTGAAAAATAAAAGGATTCACCAAAGAGTGTTTATTACATTAGAAAAGGGTGAAGAATTCTAGAAAGTCTATTTAGAGGAAGTCTGCCCGGATCAGAATCCAGCCTCCAGAATTTGGAAGCTGCAGCTCCGCCGGGCAGATGTTGCTCATTCTGAGGCAAACACTATCAGGAATCAAATTGACCATTTCATACCCCTCCTTCTTTGTCTGTGACACTTACCCAGAGAAGAAAACAGGCCTTGGTGGTCTTTGGATTATTTGCATAACTATATATTCTCTCTAGAGAGAACATATACTTATTCATGTCATTAGAGACGCTGATGGACATGTGCTAAAAGATTTATCAGTCAGGTTGGAGCTCTTTATTTTATAATCCCAAAATACATGACTATTACACTAATTTGATGACATTGTGGCTCATATCTGTTGAATCACAACAAACTAACAAACTAAGAAACCAGAAGATTTTAAATTAGCCTGTTGAAGCCCATTAAAAACTTTCTGTAGGTTTATTATCCTTTTATAAAGGGAAATGCTGCTCATATAATCATGTTTGGTTTTGTCATAAAGTGTGTATTTGGGAAGGTAAAACACAAAAAAACACATCACCATTTCCCAAATAGGATCTTCAGTTGTAAGCCCACTTCTATCAGATCCCAGAACCGATCTGGTCACAGGATACGCTTGTCGGACTGTTTCAATCTTTAAAGGTTTGTCACCAAAAGCAGCTTGAACTTACCACCAGGTCTGTTAAAAAAATCCTAAACCTGATTTTCTTCTCCTTTAGGCAAATCCAGCATCAGGAATAAACAAAAAATTTTTTGTTTAGGGGAAAAAAAAACCCTAAAGTGTCACTAGGGAAACCTCTACTGATTCATTCAGAAATACCTCTCTCCCTCCCCCCACGTCTTACTCAAAAAGAACAAATGCATTTAACATTCACCATTCATCTCAATAGCCGGTGGAGGGAGGCCGTCATTAGGCGCCAGCGACAAGCTTCGGTGCGGTCAAGTGCCACGCGCTCAGCCTCTCTTCCGTTAAGCAGATAAAAGGTGGCATCTGTCTTTATTGTGCGAGTAAATCCCCTCGGCCATTGACCGTGGACACTTCACATGTTGATGAGGAGGAGGAAACAGACTAGGCCCCCGCCGCTTTGTTCCTCTGGTTGGAGACGTTATGCAAATCAAACAAACCGTTTGTGATTTCCATCTTAGCAAATAATTATGTCATAGTAGCCAAACTGCCAGCGTGCAAGGCGGACTTTTCTTCCAGGACTGGAAACTCATGAAACTGTATTGCAGATTAATTAGATATAAAAGAGAATTTTTAAAAATTATTTTAATACAAGTTTATGCATTGTGAACTGATGTTGAGAACATCCAACCCTAAACAAAACTTTACAAGACTTATGCAAATAAAATGTACCAACGTCAACAAATAAAACAAAAGGACAGGTTTATAGGTTTATCTAAACTAATCACCAGCCAAGGTCATATGATGATCTATTCAAATCACGGGCTGAGTTGTGATGATTTGCATAAGAGTACCTGGGAAAGTTTTTTATTCTCATGGAGCAGTAAAGGTGTGTCCAATACAAACCACAGCAGGCAAACTTAATTTAAAGAAGGGTAACAGTACTTATTCAGAAAATTGTACCTTTCTGACAAGACAATATTAGACTCAAAGCCCAAACAGTTTCAGAGCTGGACTCCATTTACTCCTTTCACTTCACATTGAAAGAGTCAAATCTCTGTAAGATAATGTTCAATCTGGTAACAGTGTCATTTTAACTGCAACTATATCACAAGGCTGCCAATAAATGAAGTTTAAACTTCCAGAGACTCATCTGATGATAAATCTGAATTTGGGCTTGTGTGTCTGTTGAGCCTTCTCACAAAAAGGCTTATAGTCTTCTTGTGTCTTATAGTCTATAATCCACAACACAAAGAATTAAAGGCAGCTCTGAAGGAAAAAGGGGTCCAACCTGGTATTACTAAGGTGGACCTAATAAAGTGACCAAGGAGTGTATACAATGCTTATACTTCATATTAAACAGATAGCAGAGTCGATTTTGCTTATATAAGGATGAGTTATCTACAGTTTTTATTTTCAGTCAAAAACAGTTAACTTTAGGCCTTGTTTGGTGGGATCCCATAAATGATGGAAGCAGTGTGTGTTACACAAGCTTTCTGCTTGGAAAAGAATAACAAGAAGGCAAAACATTTATGGATCCATTATTTTCATTGCAGTATTAACGTGAGGGTTTTAATGAGCTGAGAACCCGAGTCTCCTCCATCCAAGTCAAACTTGGACTTTTACTCAGCTTGACATCCTCATATTTACTGTCTGCACCAGAGGCTTCAGTGGTTGTAAATATTGATGACTTGTGGACATTAAGTTGACAGCAGCAATCTAAATCTTTGATGAGGCAGAGGACCTGAGAAAGTTTGGTTGTCAAATGCAAATACATGCAGCACAATATTGGCAAAATGAGTCCAAGAGATTTATTGCTGTCAAAATTTCTGGTATTGTAGTTTTTATTTTATTTAATTAATTAATTTATTTGTTTTTTAGTTTTTTTATTTTGGCCACATTTTCAACCATGAACGACTAAAAGGCCCAGATTCAGAAATAAGAACCCCAAATTGGCTTTTGCTATTTACGAAAACAAAGTCAAGCAGTTCCAGTGGTGCCATGAATCCTCTTGGGGGCCCCTAAGTTTTTTTCCTCTCTTTTTTAAAATCTGACTCCACAGAGCACAGAAAACTACATAAACACACACAAGTCTCTCACGTCTCTCATGTTTACAGCCCCTGGCCGGTACCGTGTAAGGCCCCCCTCCTCCTTGCTCTTTATGGGATAGAATTTCAATCGTCTCTCCTTTTCCGAGCTCGTAAACGGTGTAATGAGTTTCATTTGCTCCGGCTATGTGGGGCTCAAACCGCCACGGTGACCGCAGCAGTGTTCATAAAGATCACAGAGAATCCTCACGCACACATTCAGGACTCACTTCTGTTCAGCACATGCCAGCTTTGACTGGTGACTCCTACATTTGGTGTGAATTTCCAGGCCATTAATTTAAGGAACATCACTTCTGAAGGAAGCTGGCTGACATTTGTGGTTCCTCTTTCAAACACTCTCCTTTAAAGCCTCTATTAACCAGCCTGCACTGAATAAATCACAGCACAAAACAGCGCAGAGACACATGACAACAACATGTTCTTCTGTCCTTTTATTTCAACAAACACCAAAGGTTTTTACACCAGAACATGTCGACCATTTAAAAAAAGTGTTTTCTTCGCTGTGGATGTCAGCCAAAGATCCAATTCTTTAAAAATCCACACGAGTACATAAAAAACACCTAATGAAGTTAATGATGGATTTTACTTGCACTAAAGAGTGGTACGGTTTGTAATGGTCCTGCATGGTCATGTGAGCGCCCCCACAAGTTGGACCCTCACTAGGTAGACAGGGTTTAGTCCAAACGCCTACAACGGTTTCATACTACTACTACAACAAAGTGGTATGGTTGCGAGGAATATTTGTGTTTCCAGAGCCAACCAGACCTCAGTTGTCTGCTGGCATAATTTCCTTATTATCTTTTCAATGTCCATGGAACGGTGAAGTGAAACAACTCAACAACTCTGCGATAGAAAATATGATTAAGTGTGTGTGCTTCGATTTGTTTTGTGATAAATTTTGGGAGTGTTTGTGTTTTTATTATTAAAACAGTTGTTTTTATAATGAAAAGCACTTTGTGCTGCTCTTATGCATGAAAAGTGCTCTATAAATAAAATGTTTTGATTTGAACTCCTACAGGGTGTTCTTTCACTTACACTTACTTTTGTCATGCAAAGTGACGTTTTTCTTTACCCCAATTAACAGACCGCATTGTGAGAGTCTAGGAGCTCCACCCTAACCGTACCGTTCGCCTACGGTTCACTTTGGTTGCATGGAACCCTTTTTTTAATGGGGAAAAACATTCACATGCTCTACTGTCCTGTACCAGCCTGAACTGTACAGTTCAGAGTAAATGTGGCATAAGCATCTTTAATAATATAATTATTGTAGTTTGACATAAATCTTTCCTCAATTACACCTCACTTGGCTTTTCATTGGATTTCGACCCTATCATGCCACACAGAGACAGAGCAGAGAAAAGCTTTTAGCTAAGTTCACACGGCATGTCTTTAAGAACCACTAGAGAACTTGGATAGATTTCATCAGTGAGTCACCCCCTAACAACCACTAATCTGGCATCCATCTTGCATTCTGCCTCTTCTCTGGACTCTCTTCAATAAGTAAAACTCAGTTCAATGTTGACTTTTGTCTTATCTTTTGCTCTGTCCCTTTCATTCTCTTCCTATGATGATGTCGTCTTGCATTTCTTACAACCATGCCGTGGGTGCAGTCAGCCAATGTGTTGATATCCAGTTGCTAATGCGTGCCATAGTGGGTAAAGCTGAGTCGGCTGTAAAGTGGTGCAGCATCCTGGAAGAAAAAGTTGTGGAGTGCAGTTTCTCGGCCTTTGGATGTGTTGGGAAATGACTGCTTAAGGAATTTAAATAATAAATATCAATATGACATCAAAATGAGTCAAAGAAACATATTTTAAAGGTCAGAAAGTTGCATTGTGCCTCTGATTAATTAGAATTTTTTGCTGATGTCCAACTTCGTGGTTGTTCTTATTGTCATCTAAATGCCACCGCTGGTAATTCAATTCCACTTTTTTTGTATAGTACCAATTCACAACTTAGTCTTTAAAAAATATAATTTAATTTAGTCCAATTATAATCCAATTTAATCCAAATCAGTCTAATTTATATAGTTAATATAGATTCTCTTTTTAATGTAACTGACAAGCCTTCCTCTTACACCAGAATAAGTTATGGAGTGCTTTCTTTAGGTAAATGTCACCAGATCATCATCAGACAGTATTTCTTTACATTTTTTTTCTATGCAGATGATACTCAGCTTTACCTTTTCATGAAGGCAGATACAGCCAATCAGTTGGTCAGATAACAAAGATAACAAAGACATAAAGGCCTGGATGACTAAATTTTTTTCTTCTTTTTAGCTCCATTATGGGTCACTTATTGGTAAAAACGTCCGATTTAGGACATTTTTTGCCTAAAGCATTTTTGATAGAGATGTGACGTTCATGAACGAAACGATTCTTTTGAATGACTCTTTAAATGAATGATGGGAACAGATTCACAGCTGTGAGCCGTTTATGTGTGAGCCATTCTTTTTATATACACATTTTTGACACTGCCTGCATCAAATCAAATCAAACTTTATTTATAAAGCGCTTTTGATGCCATAGGCAACACAAAGTTCATTAAAAACATAAGAATAAAAACACTCAATAAAATCTTTCACACAGTCGCACGCACACACGTATACACACACACACACCAAGCCCAATCCCCCCCCAGCTAAAAATGACTGAATGAATAAAAAAATGAATAAATAAGTAAATAGGAAGTAGTTTGAGTAAAATGAAAATAAAATAAATAACATGTGACATCATAGAAGTCTGATGTCCAACACACCATTCATGTGAAGCATCTGTGGGCAGAGAGTATTGTTTGGAAACAAATACTCTGAGCTCGATCCAAAACATTTACTTGAATTTACACTGACTGCTCAGGTTTATCCTTTTTATCTATATTTTTCTTATATATTTTTTTAATCTTGTATAGTAGATTTCATATAGGTACATATTTTGATTGTTTGTCATTCTTATATATATGAAATTTTGTAATAAATTGTGAGAACGAGCCAGTCTTTTGAATGGCTCTTTGAAAGGAACGGCTCCTCAAGATCCGGCTCCCTTCAAAGAGCCATAAATCCCATCTCTAATTTTTTTTAAAGTGCTAGAGAGCAGACTGAAACCTTGATTTCTTTGTAAAAAATGTTTTTTTTTAAAGTTATGTTTGAACATTTTTTACATAGACCGTTGGAAAACTATAAAAGTGTCAAATTCAGACTTTTTCTGCAGTCATGAAAATACTTGGATGCAGTTTGTCTCCATTCATCAAACTGTAAATGCATTGTAAAGGCTTCTGCAAATGCAACAGCATTTTTAAATATTTTATGCACCTATAGATTTTGCAGAATATGTGATTATCACTGCAGATGTTAAACAAAACGTACATCAGACTTTTTTTGTTTGTGTTTTTTTAATGAAACTATCAACAGAGCATTTGTCCAACGTTCCATTTTTTAGAATTTCAGGTTATGTTCAAAGTGATGCAATACAGAAGAGAAGCTGTTAAATGGCTGAAGTCAATTCTTCCTAATGGTACATCATAAAAAACACCAACACTCATTCATTAACTACACCTAGATATTCAACCAATCAGCCACATCATGTGAAGGAAATGTCATTTCTCTGCATACTCAAAATCATGAAGATGTTACTTTAACATGTACCATTTTCCTTATATAGACCACGAACCCCTCCACAGGGGTGTGTTCTGGCAGCAGGGCTGATCAGGTTACGGCTGATCAGTGTGAAAACAGCAACATAAAAAAAATAACAGGCATATTTAAAAAAAAATAGGGATAAAATTTCCATTTAATCAAGGCAACACAATAAGAATCAAATATAGTATTTGACACCACACTTAGCACCAAGACAGCATTGAGGTAAAAATATTGCCCAATTCTTGTAGATGGGTCATATTACACCACAAAGTCGTGTCACATTTAGCTGCAGGTGAGCCTCACAATATTTACAATTCCAGTCCATTCTGAGGAAGCCAGCTTATGAACTGAATACACCTACATCTCCTCTTTGGGGCTTCTGTTTTGATCCAAATCCTCTTTAAAGATCATGTAATCTGTGTTGCTTTTCTATAAAAGAAAAACAGGTGAACCCTCCCTGGATAATCTCCAGTTAAAAATGTAAAAGGCCAGATGTTTGGGGAGTCTACCTAGGGCTTAAAACAAAGTGAAACTGGCTATTTTTCTTACTTTCTGTACAGTTTGTTGGTAAACTTTTTGAGTTTTCTGAGTCATTTCACATACGTTACAAGACTTTCCAGAGCTGTGAAACAAAGGTTTAACGGGCCATTTGGGGAACTCTGTTTTTCTGTCTGTTTTAGCGCTCATCTGTCCTCAGGAGGCTGAAATCACAGCAGGTCCGGGGTGGCCGTGAAACCGGACTCCTAAGAAATCTGTTTTTCCATTTATGTCCGACTGATGCTTCCCTGGATACAGAAGACACGATGTACAGTGTTGTCATTTAGTTTTACGTAACCACACTGAACATATTACTCTTTCTTACACAAACAAACATACCTTTTCCAAAACACAAAGGAATTAAAAAACAGCGAATGTTATGTAGCAACCGCATCAACCCCTCCCCTCAACCCCTATTAAACTGTTTTCCTCTGGAAACACACAGCTAATGTTTTCCAAAATCCTCTTGTTCTTTTCTACCCTCCCTCACTCGATCTGAGCCTTGGGCTGGAGGGGTCCGCTCCATATTGTCTTCATTAAAGCCGCAGAGTGTCGACCTGGTTCGGAAACATGTGTGTGTGTGTGTGTCTGGGGGGGGTTGTGTGATGGAGGCTGAGGCTGAGTCCTAAACCACATTCTTTAAATTCCCTGTAAACAAGAGAAAGACAGAAATGAGAGGGGTGAAAGGGGTCAGATGGATAATAAAATGCACATAGAAACAGTAACAAATACCAATATGGCAAAAAAAGGTCAAACTTTTCTCAGAAAGTGCGACTAAATACATATACTAGACACCAAAGATGGAGGCAGTTTGGAAAAACACACACAGTTGTGCCACTAAAAATGCAAAATAACATCTGGCTGAGGTAATACCCATCACTCCTGAGGAAAGAGAAGCATGCAAAAAAGAAATCATTATGGAAATGACAATATTGAGCAACACAGCGAGTTGATTTGCATGAGGACACAGATTGGTTTCCATGCCTCAAACACTGATTCACACATCAAGCAAGTGTTTAGACACAATAGCTGCATTATAAAGTTTAGATGACGGCTCGCTTGTGGAAATAAAGCCACATTGTTGATCTTTTGTTATGCTAACTAGACTGATTAAGTAAAACAAACATGTTGAGCGGGGGATGAGTAATTGCCCTGACGGACTGAGGGAAAGGAGGATGTCCTGTTTTGTTGCTCATTGTGGAGCTGTCAGGGAAGTCTCGTCATGTTCTGCCTACAGTGACAGCAACAGCTTTATCGAAGTCCAAACACACCCTACCAATTAGTGGCTTAAAGCTGATGAAGACGGCCTGGGTTATCGGTAAATACATTAAACTGTACCTGTTCCTGAAGACTTTAGATGTGTTCAGAGGAACAGAAGTGTGGAAAATTAAACATTCTCATCATTAAAGGGAACACTTCTTTGGCATATTTATAAACCCACAAGACCCACATGCACAGAGTAATTGAGCCAAAAACTTTCCCACAACCTCAATTCTGTTTTGTTTTCACAACTGACTTATATCAGAGTAAAACCTTTCTTTGTTGTATCTAACATGCTGCATTTCATGTAACTCACTGTGCTTTACAATGACACGAGAGCATAAAAAACAGGCGAACATGACAAACACTTACAAAGATGTAATAAAAATGCCATAATAACGATGTTCATGCTATGTTTGCTATGCTGTGCTTTCAAATTTGCTGCTATTGAGGTTAGCAGCCATTTGCTAACCAGAACACCCCCACATCCTGATCTGACAGGCTGGAACACCCACTGAAACAGGACTGGTTCACAGAACTGATTTATAGCATGTCATTGTAGATTAATCTCAACAGCAGAGAGGATCTGGTGAAGACTTGATGCGTTCTTTCCTTCCCCACAAGTCCAAGAAGTTTGCATTCCTATTATGGTCAGAACCACTGAGCTGTCACTCATACAACAGGAAACAAACAGGCCGGCCTAGTGTATGGAAAGAAATGTTTCAATCAAATAAAGCCTCAAAGGTATTTTATACGCTTACATATTCAGTCTTTTAAAACTGCAACCTGTTGTTAGGTGTGTTAATATCACAGTCAGTCAGTCAGTCAATCATAAGGAGAATGACAGCTCAACATGATTTAGAGAAACTTTTTCATGTGTTTGTTTTCAGTAATCTTAACTAACTGTGTTTCTCCAGGTCTCTCTCTCTCTCTCTCTCTCTCTCTCTAAAAAATTAACTAAAGAAAACTGCAGCTAATCTAGCTAATGCTGCTCGTGTCCTCACAAAAGCCAAAAAAAAAGGACCATATCAATTCTCAGATCTTTACCCTGGCTTCCTGTGCACCAAACAATCGTTTTTTTTTTTTAAATTTTGCTGCTTGTGTACGAAGAGCTGAACAGCTCAGGGCCAAGATATATATCTGATCTGATGTCATATGAGCCACCAAGACTTCCACGATCATCTGGGTCAAGAATTAAAACTCCAACCCTTGGTTTCTTTTCAACTGGGTCTTAAAACTTGCTGATTTGAAACATATTTTAATGAAGTTAGGGAGTTTCTCTTTCTTGTTGAATATATTTTTTCAAACATACGTTGACAGAGATGGTGATGCTGATTATAATAGTAACAACCTGTTGACGTCCACTGACGTCTGTTTGTATATAACCCACGACATGTATTGTTTTGTCTGTTTTTGTCTGATTCTTGGACACAGGTCCTCCAGCATGAAGACCTGGGATTGCTCTTCATTCAGCACATTCGTCTGCTTACCAGCAGTATAGTTCAGCCACCTAAAGAGTGACTTTGTCTGTTTTTGTCCCTCTCAGTTCAGTTTAAGCCGACTGCATGACCGTGGAAGATCCAGCTACACCGCATTGCCACAGTTTTTCTGGACTTGATCACATTTCTGGATTTTTGTTATTAAAACTATTTTTTGCTTTTCATTCATCTATTCGTTTCTGTGAGGCTCCTGTCATCCACGCTTATCCTTAACTGTTTTCTTTTGATCATGTACAGCACATGAGGTTGCCTCATGCATGAAATGGGCTATATAAATATTTTGCCCCTACATAATGGCTAAAACTAAGTACACCAACCTTATGAGAACAGCAGGACTAACCTAACAGAAAAAAAGTCTCCTTTTTATTTTCTTTCTACAGCTTGCGTCACATCCTCACACTGCCGCTCTGTGGTGTGAACTGTCTAATATGTGTCTAATTTTGTCTAATATGTGTCTAATATAAAATGTCTAATATTCCACCACTCGAGTCTTTAAGATCATCTACTAAAATCAGCGTCATGGAATTGTTTACGTAGCCATAACCAGAGCACAGTGGTGGTTTTAACCCAAGAAGAAACAAAAAGAGAGCCTGCTAAATCTGAATATCGGATTTTTCCAGGAGAGAGTTAAACATGGCATTCAGAAGCACCAGTGTAGTCTTAGCCCAGGTCTTGGAACACTGAGTCAGCTCTTTACCATCAGGATACAGGAGGCAAGTCATTGCGTGTTTTTTGTAGGGAATCCGGTCCTTCGTTATGGACCATTTAGTTATTTAGTTAAGGAGAGAGCGTGGATTAAATAGCTGGCAGAGCTGTTCTGTGCGAATGAGAATTTATGAGAATTTCTAGGCCCAGTTAAGATGCAGAGAGCTTCCAGTCCATTTGGCTGGGGATTGCATCCTTGTATTTTGCAGATGATATGGTCACATTGGCTGCATTGAGCAGGAGTCAAGGATTCAAATGATTAATTTATTGTCCTTCAACCTTAAAAAAAGAACATGGCAGAATGAAATGCTGAACTCTGGTTCCAGTGTCAGAGACCTCCAGTGAGCACTGGGTTTTTGCAGCAAAGTGTAAAGCAGCTGGTATGAGAATTAGCACCTCCAAACCAGAGTCCATGGTCTTTTATCAGTAAAGGGTACATTGCACCCTGTAGGTTGTGGGGAAGTTTAACAATCCCAGGGTGTCCTTCATGAACGGGTGTAGACTAGAGAGGAATTCTGACATGCAGGTTAGGGCACCATCTGCAGATATGTGGACACTGTACGGGTCTGTCATCTATACTTAGTTTTCATCCGGGGATGAAAGAGTCAGATGGCAAATTAAAGTAGCTGAAATGAACTTCTTCTGAAGGGTGTCTGGGTTTACTCGATAGAGGAAGACTGGAGACGCTGCTTGTTATGTTCACTTGGTCCCAGACGAGTACCAGGAAAACAATGAAAATCATTTGTCTGATTATATGAAAAAAAGAAAAAATGTGGAAGTGAACAAAAGATCCCCTAGAAAAAAACAAAAAAAGAACATAAGTAATAACACAAGTATTAATTGCCAACTACAGTCTCCATGGCAACTCCCAGCTGTCAATATTTTCTTTGCTTAAGCTATTTGGCTGTAAAGTGGTGGCCAAACTGCTCATACCTGATTTCACTTTGGACTACAACTACTACAACTTATATAAAAAAGATAATGTATGTGCTATGCAGTCTTTTTAATTAACATTTGTTGAACCAGTAAATCTCTTTTACAAGACTGTTCTGGCCAAAACAGGAAGCAGTTCAATTACAACTTATAATGTATAGTCCATCAAAAACTAGAGAAATGGAAATATCTAGATAATTAATGATCATTGTTTGGACTAAACAAGGTAATTATAGTTAACAGAAACTCCATAATCCAACACATACATAAAAGTTGAAGTAATGTGTAGTTTATGCTTAAAAAGACTTGTTTCTAAATGGGGAAAAAGTTTCAATCTCAGTCCAGTTTCCTGACACAAATCATTAACAAGTATCTGTACTGAGACACACACAATCTCTGAGCCTGGAAAAGTACTAACATATGGTAAGTTCAGAGGTTCTTTAAACCTACAGAAGTTGGCAATCTTTTGTGGCAATGATCATCAAACAAGTTAGTAATACTTTTTGTAAATTCCTTCTCAGATAGTTGAGCAATACTTCCTGGTACTGTGTGGGAAATGCTCAATTACTTATTGTACAAGTGTTCCTCATTTGAGTCATGCATCACTCATCCTTGATTTGTTTGGATGGCATCTTTATCTGGTGAAGAAGCGTTTTTAAAGCGTGGAATAAATTTTAGGACTTTCACTTAATACATAATACCTACGACATGCATCACAACTGACACAGAGAAGATTCATATTAGTTATTCTGTACACACAGCACTTTTTTGCCTACTATGACAAGGGGAAACACAAAACTCACAATGTACTCTAAAAACAGGAAAAGGGCATCAGAATAGAGGAACAACCATCACAAGTGGGATCAACAGGATATTTGCTGTACAACTGTACAAAACTGGTGAGGCTCTATGAGTTCCCACTGTTTTTCCATCTGCCTCATCACTCATCCGTCTCTTCCTGAATATGCTTGGACAGTTATTTAGACTCTTTCTGAAATGTCCCCACAAACGTTGTAAACCTGAAAATAATGTCAATGTTTCATATTCAGCCGTTAATTTTAGTTTCCAGGCAGAACTCTGGAAATGTGAGGCGTGCCAGCAGGGGACATATCATATGTGTGTGCCATTACTTAAAGTCACTAAGCACTTTAGTAGGTCCACCTGTCCAATTAACATGAACAGCTAATCGGTCAATCATATGGCAGCAACTGAATGAATTTAGACACATAGACATGGCCAAGATGACTTTAAAGACAGGTTGAAACTGAGCATCAGAATGAAGGAGAAAGGGGATTTAAGTGACTTTGAACATGGCACGTTTGTTGGTCTGACTATTTCAGAAACAGCTGATCTACTGGGATTCTTACAACAATTACAAGGGTTTACAGCGAATAGTTTCAAAAAGATAAAATATCCAGTGAGCAGCAGTTGTCTGGACCAAAATGCCTTGTTGATGTCAGAGGAGAATGGGCAGACTGGTTGGACATGATAGAAAGGAATAGGAAGGACTAGCAAAGTGTACCTAATAAAGTGACCACTGAGGGTATGTAACAACTGAGTGTGTATAAACACAAGTACCAGGACGCAAAGGTTGGAACTGGGTTAAAAAAAGAATCTATTTATCGATTTTAATCAATTCAAATTAAATAAATCCAACACTGATTCATAAAACTTGTAGATCGATTATTTTAAATGTCCTCATTTCCGGTTACCTGACCCTACTCTCGCGTTACTTACCGAGACTCGGCGACATCTTAGCAATACACACACATCAGGTTTCCTGTGTTGCCTCCATCCAAAATCAGCTTCTCTTGCTGAGATAATGATAAGTTCAGATGTTTTCATTCCCCAGTTGAGATTACATTTAACTATAAAGTCTTTTGCAGCGTATTACCGCTCACATTAGCAGCTAATGCTAACGTCACGTTCAACAACAGGAAGTGATGTCACCACGCACGTAGTTTAAAATAAATCCGATATGGGCATGTAAAACCCCATTTGAAGGGACAGAATGTATTCCTGATCTGTATCCTCTATTTGGAGTTAACGCTCTTGCTACGTGTTTGAGTTGTAATATATATCTTTTATCGTCTGAATTATTGTACGATAAATATTTATTTTCGAAAATTAATCGTAGCATTTATACAGGGGCACGTGCCCAGTAAATGGGGTCTGGTAACGCCAATGTGTCAACCAGCTAAAAATCTGACAAAAATATTAACAGTTTTCTAGATTTTCTCAGGTTGTTGAAGATTGAAACATCCTTTTTCAGCGAGGAGCAGATGGAGTATTTTTCCAGCTCCACAGTTACGCCGATAAAGCATGGTTGTCACGGCAACGTGCACAGCTGATTAAGCTGAATCTACCGTCATTAAAGGAATTTCTGAGTTGTATTACAGCTTTAAATGGATCCAAAACTAATCATCATCTACTCCAAACATAACTCCCAAACTAAGTTTAAACCTAAAACAAATTGTGTTGTTTGTGGGGACAAAGCTGCCGTCCCCATGTTTACACAAGGTTCCCATAAGTTGTTGTCCAGTCAGATCTTTATCCCCATCAACTATGAAAAACAAGTACAAACACACATACACACAACCTCTTGGGAAATTATGCTATCAGTCTTGTAAACACAGCTGTGAATATGCAAACAGTGAGGCAGCTGCTGCAGCCACGGACAAACACTTAATAAAAGTCACACTTTAATTTTGACACTCTTCATGTGAATGTGTAAAGCATTAGGAAAAACTGAGTAAGTGTGTAACACTTTACCATTTTGTTTCTTCTACTGTGCATAAAATCCAACTAACTGGCCAGATTATAAAAGTAGGCATGTTTCAAATGTTTGAGATGAAAACAAGTTGGGCTTTTATTACTTTTATTGTTTCTGCCACTTTAACCGACTTGCTCATAAAATCTACTACTTTTAAGTAACACAGGGAGTGCTGCTCTGGTGGTGCTTTAATGGCTGCCCAACACTTTGTCTGCAACAAATTAAAATTAGAATCCATTTCACAGTTTTAGAAACTTTGAAATCCAGTGGATATATCTCATCAGCTTTGGTGATTCTGGCCTTTTGAGGATAGGAACAGCAGGACAAAACTTACCATTAAGTTTCCAGTTAGCTTGTGGTAACTTTGAGTAAATCCTAATTTAAATTTTATTAGCATGCTAAAACTACTGCTGCTATAAGGTAGTAGCATGCTAGTAGGTAATCAAAAACTAATATCTAATAAGCAGCATCCTAACCATAACCATTTATAATAAACATACAAGTATTATGTGAATATGTGAACTAAAAGCTTGTTAGCATGCTACTTAGCAAGCAACTTTATTTACAAATGTTTCTTACAACAGGTTCAGTGAAAGAAAATCGCTAGAGGTGAGTGAAAACACGCTAAATATAGCGACAAAGTCGCTACGTTGGCAACACTGAGTACAACTAGCTGCCGACGGTAAACGGGGTGCACGCTTGTTCTTTAGGCAGCTTAATGAAGCCTTGGCCTTGCGTTCGCCCCCTGGTGGTTGGCAGACTGCAGGTTGAGAATGTGTGTGATCAGAGATGCAGCAGAGCTGCATTTTGAATGTAAACATCGTCGACAATCAGGTTCATTTAATTGTGGCCACCAAAATCGTGATCACGATCAAAATCCGATTAATTGTGCAGCCCTACACCACAGACTGATTGCAAACATCACCAGCAACAGAAAGCATCACCTTTTAACAAGAAACCCTGAATGTAACATAATAATAACAACATAATTCACCATACGGATATATTACCTAGGGATCATGATCAAATGTGTTTTGTTACTCAGTTATGTTACACAGCAACCTCAAGTGTTGTAAAGTTGATGATTTTATGTGTGCGAACAGACCAAAACAAGAAACTCCAAATCCCTTGACTTGACATGACCTGATGAAGTTAAGAAACAGATTCTACGTCCAACAGTGAGATGACCTGGTCTGTTTATGTGAATGAAGATGTTGTGAACTGTTGATTATGAGTAGTGAATAACATGTTCACCCTATTGTGGATAAAATTTGAGAATACATATTTTCCTCAGTTTTGGCTTTCTTTGTACACTCAGTATGTTCACATGTGCAGATAAGTAAAGCTTTGGTTTAAAAAACTGCACCATTTTACTTTTTCAGTATAGAAAAATGGGAGGAATATCCCCCACATTTTGCCTGTTTCTGGTTGATGTGTTGCATCACAAACCCCCAAAAAACTGACCAGCTTCCAGAATAAGCTTTGGCTGTGCTCCAACAAACGAACGAGAAAGACTCAGATGGGGAAGAAATGGTCAGCTCCTCAGGTTAGGAGCAGACATCTTTGACGAGATGCCGAGGCAGTATTCATCTCTGGCTGCAACCAAAAGATGGCCTGTTGTGGTGTTTTATAACATTTTGGACATGGCCCCACTGAATGCATGGTCCCTCTACTGGAGCTGCATCGATGCCAGAATGACCCGGTGTGCGATCATTACTGAGCTGTCGACGTTCCATTCAATAAATCATTATCATTATCGAGAGGATATTGGAATGTTGGGGGTTCTACTAATAAAAAAAAAGAAAAGAAAGAATAAAACAGAGAAGAAGAAAATAATCAGGAAGGGAAGAAAAAAGAAGGAGAATGAAGACGAGCACAACAAATGTACGCGAATGTTTATGTCGTCTTGGGTGGTTGGAAACAACTTCATAGCGATGCATTACCGCTGCTAACCGGCGTCTGAAACTGACGTCGGTTCGTGGGTGTGAACTCTGAACTTAGCACTGCCCCCTAGTGGAGAAACTGACTTAACCGCAGAAATACAAAACACGCATGGAAGAATGAGGACGGCAATGCAAAAAGGATGTCGCTATTTACGTACGTAAGGGGGCATAAATGGGGCTTTAGTCAACCTTTGAGTTCCTTCCTCAGAGTTTCAGGGGAAATATGAAGGTTGCACTTTTGAGATTAACCCCGAACCTTCAGGTGGGAGTTGCATTGCTAAAGATTTCAGATTGGTCGACTAATCTTAGGGTATAATTTCTTCCTTCTGTATCAGTCATTTTATGTTTAACCTAAACCATTAACCTGATTATTTCATGTACAGCAGATGGTTAGCAAGCTAATTTTTCAATGATCTTTGCACACGGTTTCTAACTTTTAACTTTTATTTCTTTACTTATTCTTAACTTTTTTCCATGCCTTTTAAAAGGATTGTTGCACAAAGGGATGCATCGATCCGATATTGGTATCTGTACCAAAACTGATTAACTTTCTAGATCAGGTATCGGTGACAATGGACCTGTTCCATAGGTGCAGATCTATTTATTGTAATTCTATGCTGTATGCTTTGAGTGACATTGTGCGCTAACAACATGCCACATGGAGGGTCACATTTGTTTTCAAAGTGGAGCGAGAGAAAGGATAAGCTATCTGGAACTTCTTCACTACCTCAGCCAACACACTGAACGGCTACGTGCACCTGCTTGAGCAGGTCGCTCACGCCGAGCAGGAGGTGTGTGAAAAAGCTCAGCAAGCTGGAACTATCGGATTTTTATTACCAAGCTAGGAAGGCTTTGTAATGGATGTTTAATTTCAGGACTTAAAGAATTCTGGCACCAATCTCCAGCTTGCAGAGTGTTTTGTGCCAAAAAAAAAAGAAAGAGTGAATCATTGATTTAGAGTAAAACCTGGTTTTCATTGCATTGTTATGTTGCCTGGCAACTGATTTAAATTACCTTAAGTAATTTAATGTAAGCTCTTTTGACATCCTAACATCTATTAAAATTCACTCATTCGTCAGAATATAGGCTACTGTTTATTTTTGGGAAAGCGTAAGTTATAATAGAGCCTGACAAACTTAATGATCAACTTTCAGGACAAAATTATCAAAGTGTTTATGTTTACTTCCGTGTACCAAAATCAGCCCACGTGTCTGTGATAAACAGCCACCAGTGGGCTGCTGCAGTGGATGGACACCAACACAAACAGCTGGCAGGGAGAGTTTCATACATATAATTTACTTATAGGCTTAATAAATAAGGGAACAGCAACATTAAAATCATCTCTGTTGAATCATGTATTCACAAAGACCTCTGCAGCTGTAACAGGTAGCTACCTATATCACAGCATTACAGCGGGAATATGGCACATCATAATGACTAAATCATGTCAACATAATATAACAGCTACACTGAGCTGTGAAAGCACAGAGGGTAGAAAAAAGTCATATTTTTTATGTCCTAAAGAAGTAAATAAGGGTTGTTTTACTCAGTGGAGTCTCTGTAAATAATCTTAAAGTTCAGATCATTAAGAAAAACTAAAAAGAACTGGATCCATTTTAAGCTGAAATATGCTTCAGACATTACTACAATGACAAGTAGAAGTCCTGGGTCAGCTAGATTTATTTCTGTGTGGAAGATATGCAGCCTTAATAATAAGGCAGAATTTTAAGTTTGTTAAAACCAAAACAACATCAGTCAAAAGTTTAGACACACTTTCCCATAAGATCTAACAGGAATGTCTCCAACCTTTTCTTTTTACTGGTAGTGTACATTTTTTAAAAAACTACATATCCAGGTGTGATTTCACCGAGTACACCTTCATTCCTTCACTTAAAAACAAACAGTTCACACACGTATTTAACTCACAACAGGAAGTTAGGAGTAGATCCTGTCCGTTTGTGGTTAACACCTCTACAAACCAGATTTTCTACAAATGACTTCTCTTCCTCTCATGATCGTGACTGAAAATGAACTCGGCCCTTTCATGTGTTTGTCAGCGTTTTAGTTTCCTCACCGCCTTACAGTTGTTCTCCTGCCACTCAACTTTTTGCCTTAGCTTCACCCCGTGGCAGGATTTCTCCTGGGACCTGTGGGCTGTCAACATTTAGACCAAAGGCCCAGCTTTACACTTAACCACAAATGTGCAAACACACACACACAAAGATGAGTGTACAGTTTGAACATAAAGGCACATACAGTCAGCCATGGAGAAAGATAAATAACACATGTACTGAGACCCAGACTCTGAATGAGAGGTTGTAGGTAAGTAGGTCACACAAACTGGGCATTTTCTAGCTCTCTCTCTCACACACACAAAAGGATGTGGAGAACCAGAGAGAGGGAACAAAAGAATAAAGAAGCCGCACTTTTATCCAAGACATAGATGTTTGGTAACAAGAACAGACACATGAAAACACATTAAAGAAACCATACAGAGACTGAAGGGCCACAGGTGAGCGAAGGTTCAGTTGAACACGAAACACACCTGTTTATACTCCACACCCAAACACACACATGAACACACAGATCCACCTGTGCATCCACTGAACAAAGAAACGTTACACATACCTTTGATGGTGGAGATGACCTGGTCCAGGTGTTTGCTGTCATTGCGGTCTGGTCTACAGCTCGGACTGATCTCGATGGAGTAGTCTGGTCCATATTCTGTAAAAAACTAACACATAATATGCATCCACAGATCAGATCACAACATCTGAGTCACCGCAGTCCGGCGTGGAAGTACTCATCATTTCTGTCTGAGTTTTAGAAAATGTCATGCTGGGTTTGAATGTTAAATACATGAAGAGAAACTGACCTCATTTAGGTACACAAACAAATTTAAACAAGTCAGTGGTTACAAAAGCAATAAAATTAAAGCTGAGACGTGAGATTACTAAAGAAGTGTCCGAAAATGTTACCTCCTCCAAACAAAAGCACATCACTTTCAGTGAAAACCAGAGGAGAGCGGCTCAATTCATGTAGGAATTAGTAAAGTATAGTCTGATGAGGAACTGTACAAAAAATAAAAGATTTTCACAGATGTTTTAGTAGAGGTGTTACACAGGTAAATATTCCAGGAATCTATGTGTCAATGTTGATCGTTGACGCTTGTATTAATGGTCAGCTTACTCAAATCACCTTAGAAACACCATGAAGATCCTGAAAGGAGTGAACCCAAAGTATCATAGGAAGAGTGGATATTTCACTATAAACCTCCTCATCTTCTCGGAAACTACCAGGACCTTCATGATTCATTTCAAACAAAGGCAAAGTCACAGTAGACGTCTTTATAATCAGCAGAGTTTCTGCTTTCATATGACACCTGGTGTGTGTGGTTTGCTTAAAGGGGAGAAGAGAGTTGCTTAAAGGTTTAAGTGGTGAGGGTGTAAAATGAAACACAATGTTGATTGTCACCTTTAATATAATTTTTATAGCAATCAAAAAATAAAAAAAACACAAATCTGAACATTGTGAGAACAGCTCAGGAAATCAGTGAATATCTGCAAAATTCATCCAGTATTTGTTAGAATATTTTACACTAGATCAAAGCATTTGATTTATTAACACTGCCATCCCTGCAACAAAGAACAGAATCAGATGGCCACATGTTATTTATATTGTCCAAACCCAGGATGTTTGAGAGTTGCACTGGCCCAAATAAAAACACGAACCCACCACACTTGTTCCTTCTACGAAAAGAATATACAATGCAGAACAAAGAAGATGAACCACAAATCAATCAAACTTTCCATGAGACCGCCTGGTCTGCAACAATGAGAAGAAAAAAACTCCAGATCATTTTAGAAAATGCCAAAGTCTCTAAGCCTTTCACGCAGAGTTAGACTGCAGCCAACATAAAAACAAAAAGAAACAGGTAGAAATCCAGAGAGTGGGAAGTTCAAACCTGGGCATGTCAGATGAAGAGGAAAAAAAGAGAACAAAAACCTTCCAGGAAGATTTTGGGGCTGTAATTCAGTGCCATGAGAGCAAAACAAACTACGAGGCCAGGTCTGACCACAAGTGCGTCAGTCAGTTTGCAGAAACTGTTGTTAAAACCTTGCACTCTGAAAACTCAGCAGAACGTGCCGAACAAGCCAAGGTGACTGAAATCTAAGACAGAAGGGTGAAACTGACAGGAATGAGGAGTTATGCTCAGTGGACTATCCTTCTAATGACTATAAGATTGAAAAAGCACAAAAAAGTTGTAACTAACCACAAATTCTAAAATATTAAAGGTAACAGTGAGAGAAAAGAAGGATGAGCTACCTACTAAGTATTCAACTCTTCAGTGGATTAGATGGACGTCATCAGAAAAGACTTTAGAAAGATTTTTGGCAACAAGCACACACACACACACACACACAGCAGAAATCAGCCAACATGCAACTGGAGTATACTTCTGCATATTTGGAGACAAAGACCACGCTGTCTTTGTTTAATAGGCCCACTTCGTGAGTCAGACAGAGGGAATGCATGAAAGTGTGTGTGTGTGTGCGCGCAGCAGTAAATGCAGGTAAAGGTATGATGTGTGTGTTTACTGTGATTAATCATCGACAAATGCCTGTGCACAAAGAAAAAGCCCTGTTTTAATGTGTGTGAGTCTGCTTTTAATTAAGTCAGATGAGTTTCTGTGTCTTACCTCCGGTCTCAACATGGGAGTAGTTATATGCAGACACACACACACACACACACACACAAATTCACTGTATTCCCATGAACCCAGTGCTCTGTCTCCTGCTGTCCAGCAACATACAAAAACACACACACAGTCTCCTGCTGGTGGCTTGTTTGGTTTGGATGACCGGCGGAGAGGAGGCATAGAGGAGGCGAGGGAGAGGGAAGTGCAGACCCTCCAAATATATTAATATAATTAATTCAGTATTAATAGGAGCTGAGGTGCAGAAAAAGACAAGCACCAGTTATGTTAAGATGATAGAGGGAAAACGATGTAAAGAGTAAAGATAGATCACAATGTGCGATCCAGTGACGACGTCACCTGGGCAAGGTCAAAAGACGGAAAATACCCGCTGACTGGCTCCGGTGTCTCGGGTAGAGACACTCAGACGGATGAATAGGGAAAGGTCTTTGGTTATTTACCATGGTCCTTAACATAGACCTGCTGCCCATTAATCACTGCTTGTTATAAGTTGTATGAGAAACACTGGCTGAAGAAAAAGGAAGACTGCATGTGTGCTCACATTAACATTTTAATCTTTGTTACACAGACCACATTTTAATCATGCTCATCACACACAAATATTGCAGAGTGGCTTGAAGATGTTTTTGAAAAGTTTGACATTCCACCACAGAAAGTCAAAGCTAATGTTTACGACAACGGTCCAACAGTGGTAGCCGCATTGAAGATTTTAGAAGATTTTAGAAGATTTTAGAATTTGTCCTCCACCAAACTAAAGAGTAAGCAGCAGCAAATGGGCACACCCTCACACATGCTAGTGCATCGGTTTGTTTCCACAAGCTCATGAAGACACTGCACCAGAGGTTTTTACTGCATTGTATCAACAGAACGAGCCGATTTACTGTAAACTGACCTTCCCTTGGATAAACGTCAGATGTCCCAGGGTCAGTAAATGCAGCATGTAATGTACGTCTAAATGTATGTTGGATGTTGTTCTAAATCATCTCCACCATGTTCTAGATCATAATTCAGAATTCATCCAGCATCATCTCACCAACCGTCTCCATGGTGACCATTTCTGTCCTAAAACCAGCAGATGTGACGACTGAAGTTAAAAAGCCAACGTTGATGAAGAAACTCTGATAAAACTGATGACATGGCTGAAAACATTCTTTCTTTTATCACTGAAGTGTGAGTGTTTGTGCAGCAGTGATAAAAGTCCTACAGCAGCATCACCCAAAGTAAGCACATGTTGACAAAATAGATCATTGGCTGCTTGTTTTACTTCACTTTTTACATTAGATGATCACTTTAGTTGTAATAATCAGTTAAATTTTTCATTAAATCTAGACCTAAAGAAAGGTCTCATTATGCCCCCCTTTTCCTGGTCAGTGCTCCTGCCTGGCCCCCCATCAAAACCTTTCTAGACCCACCCCTGCACCGCTGAAGTATACACACACCTACCTGCCTACCACCAGCCTACTACTGTGGTCCTGAGAAAACCAATACTTTTGGGTAAATAAGTCCAGTGTGAACCATGAACTGCTAGATTCCTCCTCAGCTGAACGATAAACAAACGCAACGAGAAAAGCTGATCAGCTGATTACCAACGGAACAACATGAGGAGAGAAAGCAGCTGCTGCACAAGCACTGACCGCCAATTTCCGTGTGCGGTGCGTCAGGGCTGTGCTGCAGCCTCCGCAGCTATCTGCGACGGTTATAGTTTGGTTCACACCGGACGCGCCGCGGTGCACGTCAGAAGCGCCTTGTCGTGCTCTCCACTAAATATATGCGCCAAGTCTATTTTTGACAGAGCACACATCCAGAACGCATCAAACTCAGCAGTTCAGATAGGGGCAGACAGAAAATTAGACACTGGAGCAGTGTAAAAGCTTCCGGTAATTTTCAAAATAAAAGCCCCCGTGCAGATTTGTGCTCACTGAACCGTGTAAACCGTGTCATTAATCGGTCAGGGTGTCTCAATGTTTGTTGTTTTTTTTTCCATTATGGACAACGAGACATTTATCCTGGAAAAATCACAAGGTTCTCTAGTTCTCCTGTGATTTTGTGAATTCCTGGATCCAGCTAGGCGGACTGCACTCACGGGCGCTCCGCATCTGGCATGCTCCCGGTGTGGATTGACCCACCACAGGTTGGAATGAAACTGCAGCACATTCGGAACGCGATGCACAAATACCCGATGTAAAAAGGAGATGAAACTACCAGAGAGCCGATAGAGCAGACACATTTGTGCAAAACGCAGGATAAGTTACAAAAAAGAGAAGAAATTACTGGAAAAATGTGGGTGTTGAACCCTCGCGCCGGGAAAAGTGTGTGTTAAAACACCGTCATTCTCCATGACGGTGACAACCATGGGTTGCTCCATTAATGTTGTGTTTATTCTCAAATCCATCCATAGAGTCTGTCGGCTCATTTTTCCCATCGTGCTCTCCACGTCCCGCTGTCACAACAGAAAAATACCAGACGTATGGGGTTTGTCATGCCTCGTCAACTGTGTTAAAAATATTAACACAATTACATAAGTTAGTTACCGCCGTTAACGCGTTAATAACCAGACATAACAAAGAACATCTTAGTTACTTTAACTATTAGTTTCACTTCACAATTAACCATATTATTCTCTACTCTAGAGCAAAGCTAAAGCACCAAAGCTAAAAGCATCAACACAAAAAAGAGCAGAGGAGCAATACCTTACTGTTGTTAGGCAGGGTGACGGTAATAAGGTGACTAATAAATAAATCTGCTCCACCTGCTGTGGGAGTTGAAATAATCTTTATTTAGGTCTGAAAAGCACAATTAGTAAAGCTGCAGCTGCATTTGTAATACATCTACATCGGTTTTTATCAGGTTTAGACATATTCATAAGTTAAGTTTTTAAATATGTAAGAGCAACATGCCCATGAAAAAACCTGGGAATGTTTTAGTGTGCATGAGCCCATCTGTGGACAGCAGTGTTGTGTGTGTGTGTGCGCACCAGCATGTTTGTTTTTACAGCGATCTGCAGGAGCTCCAGCTATGAAGGATGCCGAGCTACACAGCGGCAAGGAAAATGTCTTGGAAAACAAATGGACTGCGTCAGCAATCTAGCGTCTATCTAATAAATGTTTTCAAGAAGGAAAAACAGCCTGATGCCCAAATCAGTCGCATAGTGCACGTACACCTCACTCCTTCAACATCTGGACTCTTACTCACCCTCCATACTCTTTGATCAATCCATCTCTTTTAGATCCATCTGACAGTTTTCCTTTAAAAGGCATAGTACTCTACAAATACCATTTGTGAACTTTTGAAAAAAACTAGGCAAGTTAAAAGCAAACGTGGGATGCTGGATTTTGCCGTGCTGCTGAAGACGGTCTGATGGCCTGTCATGTTTTCAACACTTGCTTTAGTCCACTGTATTCATACATTTTAAATACATGGACAGACAGAGCACAATCCATCCAAAAGGTAGCAAGTTAATGCTGTGAAATCTATTCATCATGCATAAGGTTTTGGGAATATAGAGCAAAACATCCGTTATCTCTCTCCTGCTTGGAACGTGTTGTTTTCTGTACATGGTTTAATGCCCTCTTATACTGATATTCAAGGTTTATGAATGTGTGACCAGTGGACTTAAGAAAGCGTCTCACCTGTCCATGAACTTGAAAAATATACCAGCATTAAAAAGACAAATGGGACAAAGTCCTGGCTGCGTGAACGGAGAACATACAAGAAACTCAGATTATTTGACACAATCCCAACGTTCATTCATCACAATAGCAAGAATACTGTGTAACAAAATAATCAGCTTTATTATTTGTCACTTTCGAAACTCACATGTTCCCTCACGGTCTCTCACGCACACAAACACACATTATTGACCGGTGATGTTTCCTGTGATTGAGCCAATGACTCTGGGAGCCGGCACGTCCCTGACGGCAGCGAGGGGCAGGAGGGGAAGTGGTTGCAGACAGGAAAAGAGGAAGAAGGAAGTAAAGAGGCGGGACACTTCCCCGCTGCCAATCTGGGACCAAAAACGTCCTCCCTTCCTGTGTGGCTCTGAGACAGACACACATTTGTATTAACTTCTGCTCACACAAAAAGATGAGGGGAATTCAAGCAAGCTGTGGGGCAACTCCTGATAAATTTCTAATTTTAGCTGCATGTTATTTGCTAATTTTACTGGTTAGCTATCCTAAGTGAAACTTTGTTCCAGTAATATTAACATTTTCCTTGGTTTTGATTTTGTTTTATGCTTCCAGATAAGCAGTAAATGTTTCTGAAATTACATCCGGGTGTTAAATGGGGAAGAAACCATGTAAGTATTAATATAGATATATATTACTTCAATTACTACATGTTTTGCAGATCAACTTGCTGGATTCCTCTGAGAAACGGATCATTTACTAAATTTAGACCCACTATGATTGGTTGTATTAAAACAATACCCATGGTGAGCTGTGAAAATTTTAATTTATTCACACACAATGCTAACACTTTCTAAAGCTTAAGTCTCTCAAACTTTTTCACTTCTAGCCATTGGAGCTTTGCCTGTTCGATGGGGTGAATGATCCCCACAGCATGACGTTGCCTCCACCGTGCTTCACTGTGGATGGAAATCTTAGGGCGCATTCACACTGTTACTTTGGCCTCTTTGAAATATGCTCCTGCTTGACTAATGAGGTTTGTTAGCTGGTTTATGAAGAGGTCAGGCTCTTTTCCTTTTCTAAAAACAGAGCTAATGGTGCTCAAAGAGACATACAAAGTTTTGGATGTTTTTTAAGGAACTCAAACCTAGTCTGTATTTTCCCAAAACTTTGTCCCTGACCCTTGTGGAGGGCTCCTTGGTCTTTATTGTACTGCTTCCTCAGTGGTACCGCAGAGTCTGTACCGTTACAGCAGACTCTGAGTCCTTCACAACAGGTTTATATAAACTGGAGTCCTGTTACAGACTGCACCCAGGTGGACTTCATGACACCGGAAGGTAACTGGCTGTACTTAATCTTTATCTACCTCACAACAAACAGGGTGCATACATATACAAATACTACCTTTTTTCTTTACTATTTTATTCCAACTTTTGACTATTAGGACAAGTTCAGGTTTCAAAACAGTAACAAAAACAAACTTAATCTAAAGAAAAAAGTTAAAGGCATAACATTTTTCTTCATATTTAGATTACATTAGACATCATAACTTTAAATTTCCCTGTAAAGCAAATGTTGAATAAAAAGGGTATGAAATAATGTACTGTACAAAGACAGTTAATCTAAGTTCTTCGTGTCACTGTTTATCTTGATGGACAAAACAAGCATTTTGACATCAACTTCTACAAGCTAATGTTCCAACAACAGCAAAACCAGTTCTCTTTTTCCCTTTCAAAAATGTAGGCCTCATCAGAAACGCTTCATAAATAACCTTGATTTGTGTGGCTATTCTTAGTACGCCCCATGCTGCTGCCCTTCGATGCACACGCAGATATGCGCCGCCGCTATCAAACAATGAAGGGTCAGTCAACATCAGCTGCCCACTAACAAACAATACGCGTCAACAGAGAAGGTTGATGACTTTCAACCCAGGAGCTCGACTCTTGGTTCAAGCTACAGAGGCCAGTTTCTACTTGTGTTGTTATTAGATATTGAAGCATAATAAGCGTAACACAAGCAGGGCCATTGTGTGTGTTATCTGCTGTGTAATATTTTGTCTGGTAATCAGTGAATATTACAGCACCATTGTTGATGTGACTGGTCAGGTTTGACTGATGTTTGTGTACTTTAGACTACTATTTTTAATTTGTTTAGTTGTGTTTGTACACTCCAGAAAGCAAACATTTAAAGTCATTTAAAACAAACACTTTAAACCAAATATTAGATCCACATCAGACCAATAAATAAAAAGTATTTATTGTGGCTGCTGTTGAGGTTTGAGGGTTGTTGGTTGAATTTATTTGAAAAGCAGGAGCACATAAAATACAAATTATTTTGTTTATATTTAATGATAATAATAATGATGGATTAGATTTTTATAGTAGTTTTCAAGGCACCCAAAGCGTTTTACATTTGCGTATCCATCCACTCCTCACTCGTACCTGGTGATGGAAAGCTTGTGTAGCCACAGCTGCCCTGGGGCAGGCTGACAGAAGCATGGCTGCCAGTCCGCGCCTACGGCCCCTCCGACCACCACCAAACATTCACCAAATTCATTCACCAGCGATGCAAACACTGGAGGCAAAGAGGGTGAAGGGTCTTGCCCAAGGACACGACGACGTATAACTTGGGGAGTGGGAATCGAACCGCCAATCTTCCAATAACTGGACACCCGCTCTAAAACCTAAGCCACTGCTGTCCCATTTAAGTATATTTTTTATTTAAAAAAACACTTTAGACGTTTACCACTCGAATAACACTTGTTTCCTCCACACTGGCAGCAATTTATGATCCAATGAAACGCACGAAAACGCTATAAAACAGGTCGGTACATTATCTGATGGTAATGAATGTTTGTATTCATGTGGTCTACAGTAGAGCAGGAGGGTTGAGACACACACACTCTCTCTCTCACACACACACACAGGGGTACAAAGGTAGTATTTGTTCCCCATGTCACTGGGACTTCAGCTTTGCTTGGTCATTGTGGATAAATGCCCCTCTTATGGGGCACACACACACACACACATATCTGTAGGGTTACTGCTTCTGCAGAAATTCACCTGAAAAAGACGCAACTTCACTCAGAAAAAAAAACACAAGAACAATTTAATATCCAAGCGGCTAAGATGTTTCTTCATTTTTCAACTCAAGGAGAAGATTACGTACGTGTGCTTCATCATCGATGGCAGCTGTCTGCACTGATAGTGGCTTTGTTTTCAGTGAGTGCTCCTTAATGAGGTCAAAGGCTATTCAGGGTCATTGAACACTGATGAGGAGAAACAAGGGCCACCTTCATCTCAGTCAGAACACACAAATACACACACACACACACACACCACACACACAAACACAAACATACAGGCGCTTACAGAGATTCATTACATTTGACCAAGTCAGGTCCAAAAATCAGTCACTAGAGAAAAGAGACTCTTTGTCTTCGTGACAATAGAACAAGTGAGACAGATGGTTTTACTGATTTCTATTTGAAAAGAAGATGGATATATTTGAAAATTATGTCTCCATGAAAGTAGGATTCTCATGCCAAATGTAAACAAAAACAGATAACTATCATTTGATAGCCACTTTAGCCCCAAATCTAATGAAAAGAAAAATACTTTAATAATCCCAGAAAGAGAAAGAGACGTGGTTATAAAAGCTGTATATGTGGTTCAGGATTAATGATGGCTTCACAGACCCATGTTGCATGCACTAAGGTTGGGAGTCTGGTTTTCACGTCCACTTCAACAGTCAACTGTAACTCTGCTCACACCATGTGGCTCTACAGATATGTCCTTTAGGGTCAGCTGAACCAAAGCTTCCATGCTTTCCATCCAGGAGTGGATCCAGAACTCGGGCTAGAGGGGAACTGGCTCCCGCGGAAATCGGACTAGCCTATAGGACCCCTGTCCAGTCAGTAGTGGTTGCAGCCTTTAGCCAGATAGAATAAAGGTATAAACTGTGGCACCTCTTACAACTATAGTAGTGTAGTGCTGTATATTGTGGAAAGATCCAAAATCCAGTTTGGTTATAGATGAAAAGATATTGGTAAGTATTTACAAATGAGAAACTGGTATTTCAACAAAGAGCAATTTGCAAATTATGTAAATACTAAAGGAGAAATCTCAAATTGTACAAAACAGCAACTGGTGGAGAAATCCACACACATTTTATAACAACTCTAGATAAGATTTGTATCTTAAAACTGTACTTCTGACTCTTTCTGATGGCACACCAGCCTTTACTATGTTGTTGCCCTGCAGCATCCCGAGGCTGAGCAACTACACTTTACAACGTTGTGCTCCAGCCTGGGGCGTCACGTGACAGTTGTGTTTCACTTTAAGGCACGATGACATTATCAGAAGGAAAAAAAAGAGGAAATGAAAGAGCAAGACACTTTAGCAACCCCTACAGTAGGCTAATTCAACATTGCATCCTGTCTCTTCTCTGCCAGTAAAAGTCAGTCCGATATTGACTCTTCTTCTATCTCTTGTCACTTTTTCAGTTTCTTTTTCTCGTTTCCTTCGATAACGTGACGTTAAAAACTGCCAGTGTGTTGATGTGATGTTGCTAGCGTATGACACGCTGTTCTAAAGCTAAACACAGCTGTAACATTGCAAAGTGTAGTTTCTCCGCCTCAGGACGCGGCAGGGCAACGTCTCCAAGAAGGTGCATAACAAGTGTCAGTGTTTCATCAAAACAAGTCAGAAACATGGAGTTTTACGGTTGAGAACTTATGTAGTGCTACTTTAAAACCAACCATGTTGCTGGTTACAGGAAGTGATATACATGATTCAAAACACTGTGATTCCTCAACCACTAACAACAGTTAATGTACTTCCACTAGAATCTGAAATCAGAAGGGAGCTTCCATTGATACCGTGGTATTGGTATTTTTTCCAACATTAGCTTCCACTGATCAATTAAATGTGCTTTTTAAATGACCAGCAATATTTTGTTGATAATTTACATTTGAGAAACGGTACTGTGACTTAATGAACCAGATTAAACTCCAGCTGAGGTGTTTACATGGGTCATGTTGAGCTAATGTGTTGTTTTAAAATCATATTAAAACAGTCCCAAAGGAAATGTTTTACGAGGGGAACAGATTTATTTATTTATTTAACTAGTTAGCTTCACATTAGATTTCCTGCAGCTTATTGTGGGTCTTTCCTTTAGTCCACTTTTCAGTATAAAAAACTGACCTTGGAGCCTAATCGGATGGACTGAGAGGAGCCTCTGTTTAACGCAGCAGACAGAGAGGGATTGTCAACACCGCTACCTGTCTGACTCACCTGGAAACAAACCCCTTTATTGAGAAACACACATCTTTGATTAGACAAGTGACTCAGCATACGGGTTTTCTCGAGTGTGTGTGTGTGTGCGAGAAAACCGATGAATGAGAACATTTGTGTTCATGTGGGAATATGTAAATGGGAGTTACAACGGCTGTGCGAGACAGAGTGTGTGTTTGTTGAATCCTGCCGTACCTCATGATCGGGAATTTCAGAGGACAGAGTCCTTCCCAGCACAGCCGATGTCAAGTACGTCCAACAACGAGCAGTGTTAGCCAGGTTATAACCTCCTGGTGGGATGAAGAGGCATAGGGAAAGATAAAAGGAGAGGCAAACAAGTTTGGGACTGCAGGTTCCTTAAAAGAGATTCATTTCAGTTAAGTTTGTGAAGGTGACAAAGTGACAATGAAATACAGAAACATTTGGATTTTTAACTTCAGACTTGTGAGTGTAGTGCAAATTGCAGTTCAAACACAGAGCAGAGGAAGTCGCTGTTAGAAACTTCCTATTCAGCATTGGATGTTTGCTACTAGCTTTAGCAAAAAACACCACACAGCTCTGCTAGTTCCAGCAGTCCGTGTCTGCTTCACCACTGCTGGGCAAAGTGAAGGGAGCTAAGCCTGAAGCTAGTTACTGCTTCACCCCGGAGGACTCCCCTCTCCTCCGGCTCCTGAGCTCGGTTTGGAAAGTTTGCCAGCTGTTTCTGTCGGAGTTTTAACTGATAATGGAGGCAACAGATCAGAACAGCACAGTTACTAAACCCTCGCAGAAATGTTGCTTCAGGAGCAAAACAGTCAGAAAGAGAGGGAAAATAAAATAACTGCTTTTGTTTTTACTGAATGCGCTTGTGGGCGAAGTATTTAGTTCACGTAAAAAAAGCAGCCACCCCCCTTAACGTCACCAGCTCAGGTTTGATCCCGAAGTCTCACAGACCCACTATCTCATCTACCCACTATAAAATAAAAGACACTACAGCCCACAGAATGTTAAAAATACAACAAAGTAAAAAAAACTCTTGTTTACGGATATATATATATATATATATCTCGTTGTCTCCCTCATATTTATTAAATTTATTGAATTACAAATGTGTATATAATAGTACATATATGGACATTTTTTTGTTTCTAAGAAAAAAAGACAGATTTGCTGAATGAAGATGTAATTTTAGCCACTACACAGTTAGCCAGAAAGTATTTGGCCCTGGGCCAAATACTTTCCGACACCTGGTGTAGTTAACATCAAATCCAAAGTTACCACCACAAAACAATGACAGAGTAAAGGATGAAGTGACTGGCTTGAGTAAAATCAAGAGAATGACATGAACCGAGGAGTGAGGAGACTATAACGCAGAGAGAAAGTATGTAGGACAGAGAGGGAGGTAGAGAAAGGAAGAGAGGTCTGATTGTAGTTGAGTAAAATGGCTTCATTGTGTCGTATAATTAGTAGCTATCATCTGGCCAAGAGCTGAGGAGTTCAGAACAGGGCGCTGTGTGTGAGAGCTCACAGAGATTCAAAGTAAATACAAACACACACAAAGGACACGGGCTGCCATCCACAATTCATTTGGAATATTTTAATCCATTAAGTATCAGTATGTAAGTGCATGCCGATACCAACAACCTATAAAACACAGCATCAGCTGCAAATATAAAGACATGAAGAGTACCTCCTCCCAGCAGCAGAGCCGGTAGCTGCCACTGCAGGACATACTGCAGACATTTGCCCACCCCCACTGGGGTCATGTTGAAGGAGCACATGGGATCACCCGCCATGGTGTCGGCACCCAGCTGCATCACTACGGCCTCCGGGTTGAACTGTGCCCGCACTTCCTGCATCACACTGCAGAGCAAGTTGACAATAAAAATATTATTGCTCCCTCGTGATGCATGTCAGCGTGGAGTCAGAATAAATCAAACACCCCCTCTTTGTTAAAGTTTGTCTCATTTGCACAAACACCAGCCATTCAAGACACCTGACCCAAAGTTTTCTTGAGGTAAAAAAGCTGAAACAGGACTGCAGGCTAAGTATCTGATATTGGCTGACTTGGTGTGCCTCAATCTTTCATTTGGGTGCAGCAGCAAAAAACTGAGCGGCACCAAAATTGTTCAGCATCACAGTGAGAATTTCCTGTGTCCTCATCGCATCACAGCTCAGTCCTTCACACTGTCACATTCTGAGGTTTTGTCCGTGTTTTTAAAATCTCAAGCGATTTGTATTACATACGGATCAGTGATCTTTTGGCCATGCCGTCGTCCACTAGACATAACTTCTTTCTTTTTTTTTGTTTTTTTTGAGTAAGCGAGGCCTCTTTAGGGCCGAGTTAGAGAGGAAAGAGGGAGACGTGTGGTCTGTCACAGCGCAGTTCTGAGTCAGAGCAGAGAAAGAAAGTCACTGTAAGAAAATTCCAGTTTAGCTGCGAATGTTTTGCTTCAAGCTTTAGCAATAAACACCACACAGCTCTTCTAGTTCACCACTGCTGGGTGAAGTGAAGGGCGCTCACCCTGAAGCTAGCTGCAGCTTCACCCAGGAAGAGTCACCTCGTCCTATTTGTCAGTTTGGAGGCGAAAGGAGGAAAATTTAAGTTTTTCACTGATAGTGGAGGCAGCAAACCAGAGCAGCACAGTTACTAAACCCTCACAGAAATGTTTTACCCTCCGGGGCATGAGGACTAGGGATAGACCGATTATCGGCCTTTTTGCCTAATCTGACGGCCGATGGGGGGTTAATTTAAAACTGGGTTATTTTTGCTGAGATGCAGCTGCACCTCTGTCTCTGCACACTACTCTGTTTTAAGCATTTTCCCACTCAGGACCATCTGACTGGCTGCAGGCAGTGAAAGCTGTGTGCATGCACAGTGCTCACACACATGGCAGCGAGGAGAAAGAAAGTGTAATAAACATTCCAGTCCTCTACAACTCACAACTTCTAGTAACGTTACTGGAAGCCAATAACATTATATAAACATAAGCGGCAGCTCTGCTCGCTCCACACACACACGCCTGTTTATCACTTGAAACAAAGTTGATGGAAATATTGATGCGGAAATACAGGCGTCTGTGAGGGTAAAATTGTGTGTGTGTGTGTGAAAGAGAGAGTGAAATTCAGTTAGTTTTATTGCTGGGAAGCATGTTGAGGGGATGGCTAGAGAAGTGTGTGTGTGTGTGTTTGTGAAAGCTACATGAAAAGCCACAGAAAACTAATAATGGCCGTTTAACTATGACTTTCCATAAGGGAATTTTTCCTACAATATTCTAATTTTCTGAGACAGTAAATTTGGGGTTTTTACTCTCTGTATGCCATAATCATCATAATTTAAGAAATAAAGGCTTGGAATATTTCACTCTTTGTGCCATGAATCTATATAAGATTTGGGTTTACTTCCTGAAATGAGTTACAAAAAATTGTGACCTTTTCTTTCTCTTGATATTTGACTTGTCTGTGTCATTCTTCTCCATCCTAAATGCCTGAGATGTGCTGGTTGTAAAAATTTAACCAGTCCTGATCTCAAAGTCCAACATGGCTGTTTTACATGCAGTAATAAAAAGTTTATAAACACATTATAACATATGTGTCAGTGAATGCATCACATACATGCAAAGTCAAGCGTACCGCATTGTTCTCAGCTTGTACGGCTAATGACACTTAGCCCAGTGAGCGAGCACAACAACGAGCAGATCAGACTGGTTTTCCATCTTCAACACAGTCAACTCATGTCTGACCTTTCATTCCTAGACTTTTGACAACGTGAGGAATGAGGAATGCTGCGCACACATCCAGAGACTTTACGGAGATCCAGAAGAGATGTAGAAGTTGGAGGGATTGTGTGACTGGCATCTGAACACCAACCTGCACTGAGGACATTAATGCTGCTTTCTTGAGTTTGACTCTCGTTCTGTTTTGTGGATTTGTTTGCGCTTTTTGTTGAAATATTAAACAAAGTTAAGTGGTTTTGTATCAGAATAAATGCACAACAGCAGGCAAATATAAGGCTTCTCGTAAAAACACACAATACATTAATTTTTGAGAAGTTAAGGTAAATTATGGGGCTAGAAAAGATGCTAAATTAATAGCTGTTCGGGAGCTAAAAGAGCCGGCTCTTCGCTGGGAGCAGAGCTAAAAGAGCCGGCTCTCTGAAAAGAGCCGAACATCCCATCACTAGTTCTGACAGCGCTTCTATTGCATGTCTCTGTTAATGATGCCGGTGGCTGATGAGCCTGACAGAAATGTGAACTCCAAGTCTTCCTTTTAGTTTATTAGTTTGTCTTTTATGTCTCTCCTGATTTACCTTCTGTCTTCTGCTGCGATGTCTGCGGGAGACCTTAAACTCATTAGTGACAGAAGATGATGAAAAAATCTTAAGTGATACTTATAGAATGACCAGTAATGGACATAAACAGGCAGCTCCAGCAATCACAAGTCAGATGTAACCGTCTTAAAAGTTATTTTTTATTCTTAAGAATCAAGACGAGCATTTTTGAGTCCTTAGAAAAAAATCCTTCAAATCGGTCACAATGGAAGGATGTCCCGGTTTAAGAGCCCTTAATAAAACGCTGAAGCTGCATTTGTTTACACCTCTACAGACAACCCTGACCTTTAAGAAAATGGGGTCTTTAAGGAAAACAACTCATAAAGTTGCACTGGGAATTACTTTCAGAGTGTGTGATTGTGTGTACCTGGTAAAAACTTGGTAGTATCGGTCATCCTTGATGCCGTCCTCAAGCGGGACGTTCACGGCGTACCAGCGGCCTTTCCCCAGCCCCGTGTCACAAACATCCCCCGTGCCTTAACAGATTTCATCAAACACGCTCATGACTCAGACTGTCAGACGAAAACATCATTTCTGAGACATCTACAGGGACTGACCCGGGAAGAATCCAGGAGAAAACTTGTGAAGAGAAACAGTCATGACTTTGGATGTGAAGCTGAAGGCGTCTTCCACACCTGCAGGAGGAGGAGAAAAATCCAGATTACACCTGTATTAAAACTATTTTAGTAAGAAAAGAAAGGCAAATATATTCAACATGATAAGGAAATATGACGTGTGTGGGTACCATCTCCGTGATGAAGGTCAACATCCACATAGAGCACCCTCTCGTACTTCTCTCTCAGTCTGAGGATTCCCAGCACAGCGTCGTTCACATAACAGAAACCCGAAGCTTCATCCCTGCGAAGGCAAACAGACAGAAGACCGTGGAGGACCATCTTCATCCTGGTCTAACCATTCACACTCGCTCCTAGGGAGAATTTAGAGTGGGTGGGAGGAAGCCGGAGAACCCGGAGAGAACCCACGCATACACGGGGAGAACATGCAAACTCCACACAGAAAGGCCGCCACCCTCAAGGTTCGAACCTCCCCCAGCCGAGATTCAAACCAGCGACCTTCTTGCTGTGAGGCTGCGGTGCTAACCACCACACCACGGTGCAGTCCGACTAAACCAAAGCAAGATATTTCTATTAAAGGTTATTACAAAGGTGGGTTTGGGTCCGGAGTATCTGGGTTCAAGTCCCCAAGCTGGTAACTGAGGTGAACTACTGTGGGCCCCTGAGCAAGGCCCTTAACCCCCAGCTGTCCCATGACCCAGTAGAGGTGTGTGGTGGTGTGTATCTGTATAACATTATTCATGTTTGTTGTGTCTGGGAGGTTTCTGGGCTGCAATCTTTGATCATAAAAAGTTTCCCAAACAATCTGGAGTTAATCATCTGGGGGGGAGTTAGAAACAGAAAAATAAAGAAATCCCGTCTTCCCAGCAGGCTACGGTGAGGCTGAAGGATTCATCATTTTTATATAGAAATTTAAAAAGCTTCAATTAGCAAATTGCAAAAGAGCGTGTTTCCGGTTACAAGGCCCTCATCCAGGTTTCAGACCTGCAGCTTCCACGGTTTCATTATCCTCCGTCTCATGGCGGGTGACAGGGAAGAGGAAGAGATACCGAGTGTGTAAAACCGATGAGAAAGTTTGGATCACTCACCCTGATGCCTGTTTGATGTCACATTAAAAAGACGAGGTAGGCTACACGTTTAAACGAAACATCTAAACTCAGCTGTGAAGTCACATTTTTAAACCTCATCAGTCCAGTTTTCCACAAATGACTGAAACACAAGAGGACTGAACACAGTCCAACTTCTGAAATCTGCTGACGTGAATAAAGACGTTTTACTGGCTGGAGTTGCTCTAAATATTCACATAATGTCTCCATGTTTTCAAATCTACAAAGAACATTGGGTCCGTTTTAAGTTGTAATACAACTAAAAAATTTCTACAATGATGAAGATTTGGTTTGTCCGGCTGAGCCTCCGTGATGGACATGAAGTTCTCAGCATAACGCGAGTGTCCCATAGACCGTCTTCACCTTCACAGAAAAAAAAAACAAAAAAAACAGGATTTCTGTCTAATTTTCAGGATGAAACCAACATATTTTCCGACATGCGTTCTCTATCTGCTGGTTGGAGCGTCCACACCTGCGCATGCACACACGTTTCTCTGTGTGTGTGTGTGTGTGGCATCGGGGTGAAACGGTTTATATTTTGAAGTCATTTCATGAGGTAATCCATCATCTCG
>JBAFTA010000006.1:25222517-25242156 GCA_036919975.1 Melanotaenia parkinsoni
ACAACCAATGATCTTAAAGTGGTCTCAGAGCTTGAAGCTCTTAATTCACAGCACACACACACACACACACACACACATTTTTAATCTCCTGAATATTTTTAATAAAAATATTTAAAATGTTTACATTATTTCTAAGATATATATTTTTTTAATTTACTACGGTCTGCACTGTTACCATATTTTATCAGATATATTTTTGGAAAAATACGTACAACTGATAACAGGAAAAGTCCAAGTGAAATTTTTTTCATGTCTTGACAGTGCAATTAGATATATGAACAAGTCCGGATTTGATTCAGTAACACAGGCAAAGACAATCGTAGGATAGAGGAAGGTTTTCACTGTGTTACATCTGTGCATGTTAATGGGATTTCAGAATTTGCAAACATGTTTTTTTGTGTCTGTGACTTCATATGCACTGTCAGCCGCCATCTTTGATTGGTTCTTTATTATTTATTTATTTATTTTTTGCTGCCTAATGAATCTTGGAGTATGCTCAGCCATGAAGGATCCTCCGGTGTACTCTTCATAGCCCAGGTAAAGGGCTAAAGGTAAAGGGGACATTTTTCTGTCTCCATTTGAAATGGAGCAGCCTTTCTCAAGCTTCTGTGATGCACATGGTCTTTGAGGAACGAAGGTTCTGAACTGGAATTAGTAAACATGTCTTTATGGTGGCATAGGTCTCTCCGACAGTCCAGATTCCTGAATGTTCTTTCTCCTTTTTGCAACAGAGAACAAAACATCTGTTTTCATAAAAGCAAGTTACACATGGACCTCTGACTTCAGGGCTTGTGCTCGTTGTCTTTTTTTATCTATCTGAGACAAGCTTGTGTCCAGAGACTGGGCAACACTTTTATACTGTGTTGAAATATGGCGTCTTGCATGAGTGATACCGTTTCAGACACCACAAATTTGATTTCTGTACCGAAATATAGCCAACTATTCATTGTTTTAATTTTAAAACGTTTCAGAATAGAACCACTTTTGTATTTTGCTGCCATTTTGGAAACCCTGCAACAGAATTTCTTGTTTTTTTTGTGTGTGTGTTCATGTGGAGCTTGAGTTCGACAGGCCAGAAAGTTCATCTCACAGTCATGAACAAAAGGGACGACGATGAAAATAAAATTCATTACATCCAACAATCTTGTAAAGGAAGAGCTGCCATGCACAATGTTTACATTTTATTTTTTTCTAAAGTACTCTGTAATGTTTTACCTTTAAAATCAAACAGATGTTTCTTAGTTTCTGTAAATTCACTTAAATCTAGAACTTAAAAAAAAGTCTCATTTTTGCCCCCCTTTACCTGGTCAATGTTTGGGCCTGGCCCCCCCACCAAAACTTTTCTAGACCCGCCCCTGCATACCTAAAGTACCGATCCTTTCCACTGCCTGTCAACTACCGTGTTAGAGAAGGGTCCTGCCAAAAAGAGTACTTTGGGGTAAATATGAGACGCTGTAAACCATGAACTGCTAGTTTCTCCCAGCTGAACGATAAACAAAAGCAACAAGACGGAAAACCCGATCAGCTGATCACCCACAGCTGTCGTTATTCACAGAACAACAGGAAATGGAGAGGAGGAGTGTGAAACCATCTCACCGGGAAAAGTGTGGATGTCAACACACCCTCACTAGAGGAGGGACTTGATTAAAAGTTTTATCTAATTAATTACAGGCTTTTTAATTTATTAATCTTGATTAATCGCATAACATTTGCCCCAAAAAGCAAAATATTTTTAATTTAAATGAATTTTAGTAGATGACTCAATCAAATAATAGACACAGACATTATTATTGTAAACATAAGCTCTAGTAATGTCTGGAAAAATGCATTTAATTGCATTTAAGTTCTAAAGAGTAGAAAAGGAAAAAGAAATAGAAAATGTCCCTGGCCCAAAGTGAGCAGACCTCGAGTTAAAGTGTCATTTTAAGTTCTTTAACTAACAGCTCCAGCTGTTTTCTGAGGAGTCTATGACGTGTTACAATACTTTTAACTTTTTAAATGTTTTCCTCCATACTTCTCATTAATAGGCATCAATATTTGACGGTAAGTCAGGGCGGGATCCACGAGCAGCAGCTTTTCACGTTTTTTTTCCAGTGTGTTCGTGGAGCAGAATTAAAGGTCTTATGCTCTGACTGCAGCTGGGAGCACTAGTGCATGGGGGTTGGGCCTGCAGAAGCACCGCTCGTAAGGGGCCGTCCATACGACGGCAGATTGCAGCAAAACCGCAAAAGTATTTGAGCAAACCACCCTTTCATTCCCTCGAAGCAGAGGGATTAGCCTCCATGAAACCAACCATGTCTGAAGCCAGGTACCAGAGTGACTCGGTTTGAGTCCTCTACCGTCTGCGGAACTGTGTGGACAGCGAAGCCGCACATCTCGAGGATATGACGTCAGTGTGACGAACACGCACCGATTTCCAATCCACCCTTCCTCAAGTTTTTTATGCTTTGCAGTCAAGCATTTTTTGAAGAAGCTCAACTTCTTCATTAGTCCAAAGAAAGTTTCTCTTTTGTTTCTCAATGTGAACTTCCTGCAACGCGCAGTGAGGCTTTATCTGCGCACGCGTTGTCCTGCTCTAGCTTTGGAGTGTTACTCTTTAGCGTCCCCACAGCCTTGTTGTATGTACTACAGCAGTGTCATGGGAATGTTGAAGCCTTTCTACTAGTTTTTGCCACCGTTTTCACACCTGAACCTGCTTCGGTGCCATGTGGACATAAAATGAAACTGGGAGAAGCTTCTAAAAGTAAAACTGATATCAGAGCCGATGGGTTGGGTTGCATCAGTGCAGGTGTTTAATAAAGTATCACCTGAACAAACGGATACAAAAACATACAAACGGCATAGTGGGACTATTTCCTTCATGCATATAAATATATCTTCACAGCTAAACTGAAAACCCATGAGCAGCAAACACACACACACTGGCTCCAGAGATTCAGGATGTCAATTTTTTATTTATCTGACTCAGTTTGTTGTCTTGTAAACAATAGAAACTGGAGGTATGAAAGTGGATGAACTGAGTGAGGTCATGTTTTGAATCCATCCCAAGTGGCTGCTTAGCCAGCTGGTCTTTGTCTCCACTTCACTGCTCAGATGGATCAGATTTGCTCACTATGAGCAGAGCTTTCCCACAGCCAGGAGGCAACATTATTCTTCCTCATTAAGGGCCCATTCACACCAGCCTTTATGATTCGAATTTTGGTCCGTTTGCTCGGTAAGGCCACTTCGTCCGGGGTATGGGGACTATGCTAACCTGTGATTTGAATCAAAGAAGCGGACTTGGTCTGCCTACAAACACAGGTCTCTGTCTGCAGCAAGCGGAACAATTACAGGAAGTGGACTATAAAACAAAGTTCCTTCAGTTTTTAGTGAGGATGTTATTGTCACACTGACCACTGCTTAGGACATGCGTCATGAAATAAGTTGACAAAAATCATAACTGAATTTTGACATTTCTCAGTCTTTTAAAGGATGTTTGTTTTAAGAACATTTGTTGTGCCCAGAGGGTAATTATTTTCACAGCCAGGAGGAAAAAAACATTTATGACAAGACAACAAATACATCAGTACAACATAAATAATCATTCGGTCCGTTAGTCCTGCGTCTCAGCACCAGAAATCTGCATCCAGAAGGAGGGTGTGATGGGTGGTCTGCATCCATCAGGATCAGGCTAGCTTTTTCACTGACCTTATCTTGTGCAGATCCGTGGTGTTATTTAGCACTCTGCCAGCAGCAGACATGTCCACAAGTCCTGTTTTCAAGTCCAAGTCAAGTTACAAGTCATATAATTGTAAAGAATAATCCGCCTAGTCTGCTTAGAAGACTGCATTAAATATCTGAGGAATTTAAAATCCATACTCCGCCTTTATCTACCAGCATTTTGTAACAGCACAGATCTTGAGCTTAATCTGCGATCTGCATTGTGCTGAGCGTTTGTTTTGTGTAAAATTTGATCCATGGATCCAAACATCACATAATGTTGTTGTTTAGGTTTTTTGATGAACTGATCTCGACCTGAGAGTCTGTCATTTAATTCTAAAGTCTGATCATTGGAAATGAATAGACTGACTTTGTTATTCATAAACGAAATGTTCTGTTTTCTGTTGAATCGGTCCTGTTACATCTCACATCTGCTGAGGAAGTGTTGGCAGAAGTTTTTTCTTTTCTTTTTTTTAATTGTAATCTGTACCTAATCTGCTTCGGCATGGGTCAAATATTGAATTATTGAACTGGAATTTGTCCTCTAATAAAGTCCAATTTAATTTGTTAATTGGGGCCTGCTCACAGCGATCGATTGCGCCCCCCCGGTACTCTGTCCTGGCGCTGGGACTGATTGGTCCTGAAGACAAACGAGAAATCATTTTGCCTAAATATTTGCTTTTAAACCTTCTCAGTGGGTGAGCAATTTGAGTGTTTTTCTTTAGACTCCAAGCTGGATTTTATTCCACACATGTCACAAAGACAGGATTTTACCATCTGATAAACATCGCCAGTCCACCCACTTCTCTCTCTAGCCAGCACGGAGATTCTGATGCATGCTTTTGTTTCTAGTTGAATAGATTCCTGTAATGCCCTGCTCTCTGGTCTTCCCAAAAATAGTATTTCCAACCTTGCTCCAGAACTCAGCGGCACAAGTTCTGACAAGGACCAAAGGGCGGGAACACCTTTCATCATTTCCATGGCTCCCTGTGCGTTTCGGTATTGATTCTTTGGTTCTTTTAGTCATTTATAAATGTCTTAATGGTATTGGGGTTTCTTATTTATCTGACCTTCTTTTGAATTATGAGCCCTCGCAGACCCTAGTATCCTCTGTACTGGCTTTTTAATTTCTTCCTAAAGGCAGGATGAAAACCTACGTCGAGGCCTCATTCCACCGCTATGGTCCTCGTCGGTGGAACAGCTGACAGAGGGCCTCAGGGCTGCAGAGACTGTAGTTTTTAAAAAGACGCTCAAGATCTACCTTTTTAGCTTAGCTTGTAGCTGAATCTTTATTGTGGTTGCTTATTTGTTCTATTATTTTTCATTTATGTATTCATTTTATCACTTTATTTGTGTTTTAATCTTTTTTAATTTTGTTCTATTTCTGGACATTGTTTTTATGTCTCTTTTAAACTTACAGACTGCTTTTGTCTGTTATTGTTTTTAGGTTAACTTGACAGGGGCTCTGCCTGCTCAGTCTGCAGGGTTTTTGTTGCAGTGTGCGTCCTGTCTGGATAGCTGGAGGTCCTCCACTGCAGCCCTATGGCTGTGGTAGGGACCATGGCCAAACTTGATCAGGGCTTCCTGTGATGGTGCTCGCTGTGGTCATGGGTGGGGGTGTGTGTGTGTGTGTGTGTGTGTGTGTGTGGGGGTTATGTTTTTTAAGAAACATAAAAAAAGGGCTAGAGGTCTTGTTTGGGTAGAATAGAGAGGGAGGGAGAAATGGGGGCGTACTTGTGTACTTCTACTTAAGTGTACTTGCATTGTTGTGTGTGTGTGTGTACTTTGTTGTGTAAAGGTTTGTTTTATGTTATTATGCATATAGATTTTAGTATGTAAAGCACTTTGTGTTGCTTTTTGGCATGAAAAGCGCTTTAAAAATAAAATTTAATTTGATTTGTAACCTATTCCAATTTAACACAAGTAAATTAGTGAACAAAACCATTCATTTTGACTCAGGTATATTGCTTCAGGTAAAAAACCTGCAGGACGGTGGCTCAAAGGGCCACAGTTGGTGATTCCTGCGCTACTGCTACTACAGAAAATTCTATTATGTTTTTAATGGCTTGAAATAACTGTGTGAGATGAGCAAAGAAAATATTCTTTTTAAATTTTTAAAGTTGAATAAAACAACCTCAGTATTTTAATTAATTTAGATTTAATACTTGCAGGTCCATTAAAAAAATATTTATTCCAGTATTTACACTGATCTGTGAATTATCCAGTCATAATAAAAAGGACCCAAATTCAAAGGATGAACCGTTGTTGTGTCTACAGCAATTTTACTATATTCTTCATCTGTTGAATGAAAAGCATTTAACCAACACGTACATGTCGCACTGTGCAGTGACTGTGCTGAGGTTCAGTCTGAACTGTGTTTTCCAGGATCCAGTGACGGGTCTTCTTCCAGGCAGCACAGAAATGCCTGACGCCTGGATCAGAGACAATGTTTACAGCGTCATCTCCGTGTGGGCCCTCAGCCTGGCCTACAGGAAGAACGCCGACAGGGACGAGGACAAGGCCAAGGCCTACGAGCTGGAGCAGGTACTAAATGAAAACATTAATGTAGGGCCTTGTGTTTTTTCTGGAAGAAGCATGATATTAAAATGTTTAACCATGTCCTTCTCTGTAGAGTGTGGTCAAGCTAATGAGAGGTGTCCTCCAATGCATCATGAGGCAGGTAAGATGTCTGAATTTTCTTATTTTAGTTAGTTAGTTTTAGGGTTAGTCATGCTAGATAAGTAGATTACTGCTTTAAACTGACAAACCTGCCCTGGAGATGCACCGATAACACATTTTTACAAACCAAGTACAAGTACTTTCTAGTGCCCGTCCAATGTAGATTTATCTTTTGAAGCCGATTCCGATTCCAATATTTGGCGGAAAAAAACTCCGATAACAGATTAATCATTCAATTCTTAAAGAGTGTAAGAATTTAAAATCAGAAACTCTTTTTAAATTTAGAAAGAGCTTCACCTCCCATCTCTGGCAGCTTCAACCTTGTCCAACTGAAATGGGATCCATTGCTGTGTTCCGTTATTGTTGAGGCAGCCAACTGGAGCTGTGGCCATAAAGCTGATGGTGCCTGTCATGGTGATAATCCCTGAACTCATCAAGCTGAAGGAGTCTTATCGGGCCTTTGATAGGTATCGGCAGGCTAAGCGGAGCATGGCTTTGGTGGTTCGTTTGTTTGTCCTGCTCCAAGGAGGGAAGGATGGAGTTGGAGATGGACAGGCGGATCAGTGCGGCGTCTGCATGTGATGTGGACTCTGCATCGGTCTGTCGATCTGAGCCAAAAGGCAAAGCTCTCAATTTACCGGTTGATCTACGTTCCTACCCTCACCTATGGTCAGGAGCTGTGGGCAGTGACCGAAAGAACAAGATCGGCCAAAATGAGTTTTCTCCACAGGGTGGCCGGACTCTCCCTTAGAGATAGGGTGAGAAGCTCGGTGATCCGGGAGGGGCTCAGAGTAGAGCTGCTGCTCCTCCACATTGAGAGGAGCCAGATGAGGTAGCTCGGGCATCTGGTTAGGATGCCTCCTGGATGCCTCCCTGGTGAGGTGTTCCAGGCACGTCCCACCAGGAGGAGACCCCGAGGAAGACCCAGGACACGCTGGAGGGACTACATCTCACGGCTGGCGAATGAGCTGGTGAACGTGGCCGGGGAGAGGGAAGTCTGGGTTTCCCTGCTTAGGCTGCTGCCCCGGCGACCCGACACTGGATAAGCGTCAGAAAATGGATGGATGGTTTATAAGTGATGATTTACATGTTTTCTTCACCATCTTTACCCACCTTCACCTCCACAGCTAGACAAGGTGGAGAAGTTTAAATACAGCCGAAGTACCTCAGACTCGCTCCATGCTAAGTACAACACCAGGACCTGTGCCACTGTCGTCGGGGACGACCAGTGGGGTCACCTGCAGGTTGATGCCACCTCACTCTTCCTGCTCTTTCTCGCTCAGATGACGGCATCCGGTATGAGAGAGTTCCTCTGAGGTTTACATGAAAATAAAACAATTAAGAATTAAATCAGTTTAATTAAGTAGTTCATCTGTTTTTATGTGTTTATGATTAAAATTCCAGCTTAACATGAATGAATGTTCCTGCTCTTCTGTGTGTGACAGGTCTTCATATCATCTACACCCAGGATGAGGTGGACGTGGTTCAGAATCTCATGTTCTACATTGAGGCAGCTTATAAAGTCGCTGTAAGTTCTCATTCATCCACCCCTAAAGGTTGAAATGACCCAAAGGAGTTATGTTAGCTTCACTCTTTGCTTTCTTTCTGCAGGATTATGGGATGTGGGAAAGAGGAGACAAAACCAACCAGGGCATCACTGAGATTAACGCCAGCTCTATAGGCACGGCCAAGGTTAATACATCAGCATACAGTAACTAAAGTCGGGTGGTGTTTTCCAGGCTGAGCAGGACAGTGAGAAGCAGCCTGAGTGAGAGCTGAGCCTCTCAGCGTACAGGCAGAACAGCTGCTCCAGTAAATATCTCTGGCATGGTGGATGGTGCCCAGTCACTGCAGCGGCCTTTACGCTGACATTTAGATGACCACCAAGCCTGGATCAGATGAGACGGCTCTGTTCTGGTGCTGGAAGTTTAGCAGCAGCTGTGTGTCCAGATAAATGCAGCAGTCAAAAAAAATGATTTTATTTTGTTTCTCTTGTTTGAAGGGCTAACAATCAGTTAAATTAGTAAATGAGTTTTTTTTTTCTTTTCTACAGTTTTATTTATATTTTTGTTTGTTTTTAAATTGATCAAAGTCTGTTTAAATCCACAGCCTTTATTGTATTTTAATTAAAACTTTACTCTTTTGCTTCTTTTGACTGGAAAATCTTCCTGCTGTTTTGAAGCATCCGGTAGCCTGGTTCTAACTTTGCTGGACTCTGCGGCCGTCTTTGGTCGGCAGTGGTAGGTCAGGAGGTGTCAGGTTCTCTGTGGTCTTCTGAGAATGGCTTCTCACTCAGAAATAACACAGTACTTGCTGTACTCGGTGCATTGAGCATGCTCAGATTAATTTCAGGCAGTGGAAACAGGCACTGCTGCAGGATGTGACTGTCACTGTTAACGACCTGCATTTATAAGCATTCATAACAGCAGCACTGAATGAATTAGCTTCAGCCTGAACTTGGATGACACACATTAGCACTTGTTGCAGCTTTTCCTTAAAATGTAGACACCACAACTCCAGGATGTGTACTTGATCAAACTGTGATACTTTGTCCTGCAGGCAGCACTGGAGGCGCTGGATGAGCTCAACCTGTTCGGAGCAAAAGGAGGACCTGGATCTGTGGTCCATGCGCTAGCTGATGACATACAGCACTGCCAGGTGCACACATGTATAATGACCTGCTCTCATAGAAAATACATTTTTCCATATTTGTCGTCTAAATCATCCCCACGTTTTGTTTCCTCCCCTTATTAGTCCATCCTGACGTCCATGTTACCCAGAGCGTCCATGTCTAAAGAGGTGGACGCCGGAGTACTGGCCATCCTCACGTACCCCGCCTTCGCTGTTGAGGACATGAGCATCGTCAACATGACGAAGGAGGAGATCATTTCTAAGCTGCAGGTAAGGAGGAAGGTCTACGAACTTGTTCCTACCATCAGCCCTGATGTAGTTTAAAATCAGAGTTGTTAATAACAATTAGCTTAGCTTTGATTAAATGTACATTATGAAAACGAAGCTTTGTGAAAATTTGATCATGTAAAAATATTATTTCACATCCTTCAGTGTCCAGATGTTTTTTTAACAATAATATTAAAGACAGTGTTAAAAGGCAGCATTTAAACCTGGAAATCTTTGCGTAATTTGATATTTCATACCCTTTTTTTTCCTTAAACAAAGCACACGAAAATAGACTACTACTTTATTACAAGATATAATATTATATAATTATAATAAATTCCCTCTGGGATGCCTTGAAAAATTAGTTTGTGTCATTAAACGTGTATAATGAGTAAATATGAAGTAAAGTATCTTCCTGAGAAAAGAGATCAAACTTGATTAAGAGGAAACCACAGTACAAGGCGATGTGTGCTGCAGGTGAACAAAAAGTTGCTCCTTTTAACTGATTATGGTACGTTTTTAACATATCCAGTCAGACTATTTAAAACCTGTTAAATGTTTAAGATCGTTGTGTTTTTGCTTTCTGTTCAGGGTCGATACGGTTGCTGCAGGTTTCTCAGAGATGGACACAGAACACCTAAAGAGGTAGAAAGCCTGAAAAGGCTCATAGAGTCTCGTACATCACACACTTGTACCAGATAAGAGCTGGACGTGTTATTCTATGTAATCATCAAAAGCAGTGGAAGTCGGATGAGTCTGTTTCATCTGCTCAGAGATTCTGCTTAGTGTTGCTGATCCTGACTCTTCATGGGCTGTTTGGAGAAAAAGGTCTTGTTTTAAGGTTTCAACTCTTCCCCTTTATTGTTCCAGCAGCCAGAAGCAGCAACAAAAAGCAGGAAGCTGAATGAATGCAAATAGTTTGGGTCACAAAGTGTTTACTGTGGCTGTGGGAGCTGTCTGTAGACACCCGCTAGTTAGTGGACTGAAGGTTCAGCGATGAAGCAGGTTTATATTTATACTATATATTTATTAGTTATTTATATTTCATTTATTGTCTCTAATTGTTTTAGTTACAATGTAAAATTATATCTTTATTCATTATTTACATTTAAACTTGTGTCATGTAATATAATTTTTATAATATAATTATTAAATTTATTAAAATAGATTAAATATAAAAATAGTTTGAAATTTATGTCTTGTTATATAGATTAAACATTATATATTAAATGAAATAATTCAAATAAACTAAATATGTTTATAAAATAATTTTTGATTTATACTGTGTTTTATTCTAACATCAGATAAATTAAACATTATATAAATAAAAATTTTCAAATAAATATAATATCAACTCCTATTATATTTATTTCTGTAATATTTGTTATTTTTATGTAGAAATTATATAGGGAGCAGAAATTGTAATTAGATCTTCAAGTTAATTTTCTCTAATAAAGCCTTTCCAGTCATGCTGTTATTTAAATATTATATTGTGTAGTAAAAAGTCCTGAACTCATCCATCAATGGTCCTGATGTCTTCCAGCAGGTATTGTAGGTAGGTAGAAGCCTGCAAACAGGTGTTTTCAGAGCATGGAAATCTTTTCAGTCAGTACAACTTTTTAAAACAGCTCCTCATTCTTTTAGTAGGAGCTTGCAAGTGGTTGTTATCGGGCGAGCTGCTTTCATAGGGTTGTTTTTAGCGCTTGCTTGATTGTATCCTGACGGGACATACCTGTGAAGCAGCTGTATGCCAGACAGAGAAAGTTATGGTGATTAATTCAGTGTACAAGCACCACCTTGTAATCCACCATTATTAAATGCACTTAAAAACATCAGTAAAAGTAGAGAAATGTATTTAATTTTAACCTCTAAAAACATAAAGAAATCAGGAATGGGTTTATCCTTACAGCAGCTACCCACCAACTGCCATGACATCACTTCAGTAAATTAAACCAACATGTCCTCCTTAGCCATATTTTTCTTTGTCGTTTTGGTCCAATTTAGGTCAGAGTGGTCTCATCCTTCTGTCTTATCCTAAACTTTAGGAAACTAAAAATATACTGTTCCCCGTGTAGATGGGATGTGATTCTCTTCATATGAACTGACCTTCCTACAAGGAAGGAAACCTTTAAGGAATGGATAATGCCCAATGAGGTGGCCATTATCATAAATTAATGGACTTCGCGAAGGCAACCGTCCGACGCGAAGTCCATTAATTTATGATAATGGCCACCTCGAAGGGTGTTATCCCGCTTATACCATGGTCCATTAAGAAAGAAAAAAATATTAAATAAATTATTAACGCGTTAATGTTTTTTTGTTTCTTCTTTAAAGGATCCGAATAGACTGTATTATGAGTCTGCAGAGCTGAAGCTTTTTGAAAACATCGAGTGTGAATGGCCTCTTTTCTGGACCTACCTCATACTGGATGGCATTTTTAGCAACAGTCACGAACAGGTAATTCACACCTTCAGGTGGGTTTTCATGATTTAGTCTGTTGGAGTTTGTATGTGACCTGTTGTCCAGGATGCATTTTCATGTGGTACGTGTTGGCTGTAATCCAGGTGCAGGAATATCAAGAGGCCCTGGAGGGGATCCTGATCAAACAGAAAGATGGGATTCGACTGGTACCTGAGCTCTACAGCGTCCCTCCAGACAAAGTAAATCCTTTCTTCTCGGTAACACTGAGATCCTGTTCACACTTGTTAGTATGCACCCTGGAGGATCTGATAACAAGCAGACGGTTCTAAAACCAGGCCCGAAGGACCCCAGGAGGGCTTGAGGACGCATTCAGATCCTTTCAAATGGGCTCAGGCCACATTCACAGGTTGTCCAGGATGCATTTATCCACATTCCTTCAAGGCGGATCGTACCCCCTGTGGAATAAGTTCTCAGTCAAGTATTCCCTAAAGCAGGGGTGTCAATTTACATTTTAGTTCAGGGGCTACATTCAATGCATTTTAATCTCCTGTGGGCTGGATCAGTAAAATGACAGCATAATAACCTATAAATAATGAAAACTCCTCATTTCTCCTTATGGTTTAGTGCAAAGAAAGAAAGAATTACATTATCAAGATGTTTAGATTTAATTAAATATCCTTTTAAAGAACATTATGAACAACCTTAAAAATAAATGTATTTTAAACAATATTTTGCCTGTGTTACACAATAACACAACTTTATTTCATGTTTACATATTTAATTTTTATTCATTTTATTTTAGAGCAGATAAGGGATCACTCGGGACACATTTTAAGTGCAGATGTTAACACTTAAAACTGTTTTCTTGTGATCAAATCACCCAGAACACAAAACGCCAAACATGAATGAGGCCAGCAGCTATTTTGAAGGTGCTTTTAAAGACAGTTTAGACTCCAAGATTAATCTAGGATTAATTTCTGCATGTATAAATACATTTTATTTGAACATATTTCTGTAAAAGCTTTTCATCTTGACATGTATTTGTACATTAAAACAGGTGGAGGAGGAGTACATGAACCCTCACTCAGTAGAGAGGATTCCTATGGGCAAATGCCCCCTGAAATGGGGACAATCTCTGTACATCCTGGGAAAACTTTTGGCTGAGGTGAGCAATGTTTTCATTAGCTTTCAGTAAAACACTCAGATTTAAATCACCAGGCAGGTGAAAGACGACTCTAGGGCTGCTCTGCGGTGCGGGCGGCTCTGGGTCCGGCCCTGTCAAGGGCTGTGGGGGCCAGTTGGGGTCGCCGCACGACCAGTGGTGAGGCCACTGGTCGTGCTCGGGTTGGTGGGCATCGACCCTGGGCTGGGTGGCCGGGCTATTCTGGGGCGGGCTGGGTGGGGGTTCTGGTGCCTGGGGATGGCCCCCCCTCCCTTCGGGGTGGTGGGGTCCGTATGTGCCGGGGGTCTGGGCTGGCCCGGATGTGCTGCCATGGTGTGGATTGGTGCATGCCCTGGTGTCTGGTTGCCGCCCTGGGAGCCAGGGTATGGCCCGGGGACAGGAGGGGTGTAGGGGTATGAAGGGGGGCTGAGTGGGGTTCGGAGGATTGGTAGGGGGAGGTGCTGGGGTGTGAGACTGCTCCTGGGGCCCTGGACCCTTCGCTCAGGGTTGCTGCTGATGGCCTGGGTCTCTGGGCTGCGCTAGAGGCAGACCAGCGCAGCCTCGCCTTGGCAAAGCAAACTTGTTCGGCACAACACAGCAACCAGACCATCATTCTGCTGCTACGATGCTGGACAGGACAGGTTAAGAAAAAAAATCTTTCTCTAGTCTTGGGTCTGCGACATTATATATTATCGCAAGTCGCAGTGACAAAACACGATCAACAACCAACAGATGAGCTCTGACAAAAGCAGAAACAGAAGTCCTGACTGTCAGAACACTGACAAAAGCGGAGGAAAAAAAAAAAAGCCGAACAAAAAATAGTTATGAAACATTGAGGAAAATTAAGAGAAACCAAGCAAGAGATGCATCAGAAGTCCACATCAGACTGACTTTTATAGGCTGGAGAGAACTCAGAGAAAAGAAAGGATACAAGATGGATGCTGGATTAGTCATTGAGGGGCACCAAAGTGTGAAAATAGGAGTATGATTCTGTAAAAAATTATAATGTAAAAATAATTTGCAGATAACATACAAAAAGAAACCCATGGTTGAGAAAGATTTAATTCTTAATGATATCAGCAGTCAGATTACACACAGATGAAGTTTGGACACTAAATATTAAACTAAGTATTTGGTCATTTTGGTTCTTATTGGTTTATTTCTCTTTTCAGGGCTTCCTCGCGCCTGGAGAGATTGACCCTCTTAACCGACGTTTCTCCACCATTCCCAAACCTGACGTGGTCGTACAGGGTAAGTTCACAGCAGAGGGTTTGTAATGAAATTGATTTATTTTCAGTATTACATTTTTTTCTCTTCCTCTTAGTGTCAGTTTTGGCTGAGACAGATGAGATTAAGGAGCTCCTGTTGAAGAACGGTATAGAAGTGGAGACAGTGGCTGACATCCATCCCATCCATGTGCAGCCCTCCAGAGTCCTGAGCCACATCTATGCTCGACTCGGTACGACCTCCAGATGGTTTAATCATCTCACACTGTACTCTTTACACTAACTCATGTAACTCACATCTAGTCCCCTCCTGACTACACAACAGAAAGACTATCTTCACTTCTAAAAACTCTAAAAACCTTTTTATTGTGGCCAAAGTGCTGATCTAAAATGTCAGCATCTGCTCCACTTATTATCATAATTTTTAGGATCAAAACTAAAGAAAGTTAAATTTTCAAAGAGGCTTTGACTAAACTATTAATAAAGACAGAAACTATCATATTCAAATCCTTTAAATTATATATTGAAATATAGAATATTACCGACCCTGCTGGCCCATCCGATGTCCTCGCTTTGTTCTGTATCTTGTGATACAAAAAATCCTCTGAGTTCCAGCACCTGTAACCACTGATGCTCAAATATCTGTTTAGAAACATCTTTTATTGTAGTTTCTCCTCCTGAACACAGTTTACTGTTCATAAGTAATACTCATCACCTCATCGTGTTTAAGTCTAGAAACAATAAGTCAAACTGCTGTGCTGACTTCACTTATTCCAGCTGTAGTTGTAAGAATTGTTTTTATCAGACAAAGAGTTTGAGGAGTTGTATTTTACCATTTTGACATATTTCGACTGAAATTTCCGTCTTCACCATCAACCGTGATGAGGGGATTCATGCTATCCCACACATGGGACTCTGTCCTGCTAAGACCATCGGGTGGCAGGAAGTCTGACCAGCTGGGCAAAAATCTGTCAGATTGCCAGGCTGGTCGCTCCTCCGGGACCATCGGCTGACGTCAGACGATGTTTTCTTAAGAAGACTGAAGTTTCACTCGAAACTTATCTAAAAGAATTCTTCCAAACTTACTGTTCACTACCTTCATTTGTTTCATATGTTTTATGAACAGTTCAAAAGAAAGAAAAACATCAGATACGAGTCACTTTAAAATAAAAACGGGATAAAAGCACGTCTCTTTCAGCTGAAACTTTGCAAAGTAGAAAATGATTAGTAGAAAGTGTTGAACTTTTCAAACCTCCCTTTTCTCTTACTTCAGGCCGTAACCCGAGGCTGGGCCTGACAGGACGACCTTACAGGAGAATAGGAGTGCTGGGAACCTCCAAGTTCTACATCATCAGGAACACCATCTTCTCATTCACCCCTCAGGTTGGTACGAAACTAGAGTTGATGTCAAATTCCAGAAATCCATCCAGATGGGCTGTTATAGAAATCTATAGAAATGTTTCTTTACCAGCCTGACAGTTAAATCATGGCAACTCGACAGATTGTTGGCTTGAGTTACATGGAATTACATTTACAAATATCATGTATGGCTTATAGTTTACTGCTTTGCTTTCCTACCATAAATAATAAAACAAAAAATTTTATATGATTTGATATTTTGACTATATCATATCTATCATATGTAATTTCCCTTTATTTATTTTTCATTTAACTTAATTTCTTAGGCCCTGTCCACACAGGGGCAAGTTTAAGTGATTCAGCTAGAGTTGTTATAGTTTGGAGGTTTCTTTTAACCAGGACCAGCATTTCTGGGGTCTGAAACTGCTGCTGTTCTAAAACGGTTCCCAACGCCACCCTTTTCCATTCTGTGTGAACAACCTGGACACATCTGTTTATATGACCTAATGGTGCAATCACCCCAGAGCCCTGGCTGTCTGTATTACACACTGTGTTTCAATATATATATGTAGCTGTGTTATGTTGCCTGGCAGCCAATTTAAATTTTGGTAGACGATGAATGTAAGCTCATGTTGACATCCATACATCTTACATTCAGGCATCTTAATATTTCCTGTTGTTCATTTTGTGAAACTGTAGGTTGTAATGGAGCCTGACAACTTATCCATTAACTTTCCAGACTTTAAATACAATTAAATAATAAAAAAAATAAACACTTAAATACAACCCAAAATTGATTAGAACTCACATTTATGACAAAAACCTTTGTGTTTTCTGACCTTCACCTCTGTTTTGACTCCCAGTTCATCGACCACCAGCAATTCTACATGGCGCTGGACAACAAGATGATCGTAGAGATGCTGAGGACAGAAATCGCCTACCTGTCATCCAGATGGAGGATAACTGGGCGACCGACGGTTACTTTCCCCATTTCTCAAACCATGCTGAGTGAGTGCTGACTTGAACACAGTCCCTGCAGCTTCTACGTGTCTTCTAAGTATCACGTTCAGTCTGTTGTATAGGCCGTGAGGTCAACCCTGTTATGGTTTCATCTTGCTCCACAGTCTGGGGACCACACAATTCTTCCTGGAAAAAAAGACTGGTTCAGACAGGAGCTGAAACCGGATTATATACATAGACATGTTCATGAAGAACAGCAGCTAGTGCCGATTTACGGCGGTTATTATGGGACTTGTGTGGGATAATCGGCTCCGAGCTTTCGGAGTTAAGCTAAAGGCGAACCGGTCCTTTTTTTTTGGTCCCCAGACTGTGGAGTGACAATCTGTTTCTGAACATCTTTTCTGGGTTCACCTTACAACCTAGTAGAAATAATTTTAAAAGCTGTTTCTGTGCTCCAGCTGAAGATCACACAGACCTGGATCCTGCTGTCTTGGCCACTCTGAAGAAGTTACAGGATGGATATTATGGAGGAGCGAGGTGAATGTTGCTTTAAATAAACTAGATGCTTATTTATTTATATTATGTATCCATATTTATTTATAAGGTTTTTGAAGCTGTATTTGTTGGGGCATGTGTAGCCGAACTGGTTGAGCAGGCTACAGCTCCTTGGGGCAGGTGCTCCAGGTTCGAGTCCCGGCCTGGGGGTCTTTGCTGCTGGACATTTCCCATGCTGTCTCCAACCATTTTCCTTCCCAGCTACTAATAAAATAAAGACCACTAGAGCCTTAAAAAAGGAAATGAAGCTGTATTTGTTAAAAGTTACAAATGATCTCCTTGTACCTCTTACAACTACACTACAAACAGAAAATCTCATCAGAATTACGGGTACTGCTTTAAAGTGGTTTAGATTTTATTAATCAGAAAGATTCCAGTTTCAGGTGCAAATCAGTCAGTTATGGAGCTCCACAGGGTTCCTAATTTGTACCAATATTGTTTTTCACCATGTAAGCTTCGTTTGGGCGACATCTTCAGAAACATTGTTATGCTGATGATACCCAGCTTTATTTATTTGAGGTGAAGGTCTGGATGAGCTGTGATGCCATTGTTCTGGATCTTAAAACAGTCAGTGATTCTAACTATCGGAGTAAAACATGAACTTACTTTGAACATCATCATGTTGGCTTCTAATGCATCTCTGAAGAACACACAAGAAGAAAAGTCTTTTCTTTCTCATATTAAGCAGATATCGAGAGCAGCTTTAGTTCATTTGTGGAGTACTGCCACAGATCTGGATCATTCTGTCTCAAAGAGGTGCTGAAAAACGTATCCATGCATATATGTCATCAAGGCTCGATCTTAGCAATTCCATTTTAACTAGTCCAAAAATGATCCAAACTAACTGGCACAGCCAAGTTTGATCATATTTTTCCAGTTTTGACCTCCTTTCTCTGGCTCCCTATATGAAAAATTAGTGTAAAATATAAAATCTTTCTTATTAACCACAAGGCCCATAGCAGTATTTTTAACCTCTTTGTTAACAAAAAAAACCCATTCCTGCAGAGCTGGCCTCCTTGAGAAACCTTGAATGTGAAGCAGAGCCTTAGGTTTCAGGTTTTTCTCTTCAGGGAAGCATCTGCTGGTTTGTGCATGTGACAGAAACTTCTCAGGTTTTAAGACGAACCTTATAATTGACTAATTTTATTAATTTATTGTTTAAAACAGGTAATGCTATTTTCAGCTTCCATCATGCTCAGAGTGATGCTTCGTTGCTTCGTCTGTTTTGCTTTAGTTTTCTTCCTCCCTGCTTTGTAGGATCCAGACTGGGAAGCTGTCAGAGTTCCTGACCACCTCCTGCTGTGCTCACCTCAGCTTCCTGGACGGTAAGGGTTCTGGCAGCATGGGCCGCCACGGCGACGAGTATGATGATGATGATGACAGCGATGGATACGTGCATGAATTACGTTGTGATGATGGTAAGAAAAAAAGGATGGATTGATGATGGAGAGGAATGGTGACACCAGCTGTGGAGAAAATGGATTTAATATGATAAGGAGTTAAAGCCAGCAGGGGACTTTTGTTGGTTTTTTTTCATGGTTGGTTTGACCATTCCTGGTAGATTGCATTTTTAAAAAAGAGATCTCATCAGTGATCGTTGTGGATAATAAGGGGAACATACAGGAAAATGTGTCTTTTCTTGCCTTTATGTTCTTTCCAACAGTCATTTAGATGTGCAGAACTGCACAGGACTCACTAAACACAAACATTACAGTATTAATATCAGTATTTCTTCTTTTTTTCATATTTACATTAGTTCCAGTTATTTATATCTGTACGTCATTATTAACTGATGTAAATGAGCTAACCCCTTTCAACAAACCAAAAAAAGCAAGACATGTCTAACATCAATAATCTGCAGCCTCAGCAGAGACACACGGTGAAACAAGGTAACCTGCTGCAGAGTCCCATTAATCACCACTTCCTGTTTCATTCTCACATTCATCACTGACCTTCCTGCTCTCCAGTCCTTACCTTTCTGTGCTTTGGGACGCCATCAGTCCGTTAATAGAAAAGAAATTTGCATGCCAGCTTTGGTGGTTTAAATGACAAATGGACTGAAACAAAAGAATGATAAAAGCATGGATGGATTAAGGTTGTGTTGCATATTTTCAGTGCATGACTGGCTAAATCTAATATACAAGCATGTTTTAAAGGAGTTTGCCTGATAACTGTGTTGTGCTCCTGAGTGCATCTTGTTTAATCGGTGTCTTGATTGTGACTGGTGAAATGTCACTGTTTCAAGGGTCAGAACTCCCGGCTGTACAAACAGAATCCTTAATCCTTGGTTGGGGTGTCTGGATGCTCTCAATTCAAAACACTGATGAAGAATGGCATTTTTGCTATTGAAAGTGTGCTTAGAGGTAATGTTCAGTCTCTGGTTTCATCACACATGCTTTAAGGAAATGTGTTGAAATGGTTCAGTTTCCACTAAAAAAAGATCAACGTGTTCTATTATTAGAAGAAACTTGAAGTTTGAGAATCCACCTCCCAGCAGAGTTGTCACAGTAAATATACTCTCATCGGTTGGGTTTGATCCCCTTTTACATTCAGAACCACACTAATTCTTGGAGTTGGAAACCTTCCTCAGAGGTTTTCTCCACGTTGACATGACAGCATCACACAGCTGCTGCAGGTTTGTCGGCTGCATCCATGATGAGAATCTCCCGTTCCACCACAT
>JBAFTA010000006.1:25262526-25281719 GCA_036919975.1 Melanotaenia parkinsoni
GATGTGGTGGAACGGGAGATTCTCATCATGGATGCAGCCGACAAACCTGCAGCAACTGTGTGATGCTTCATGTCAATGTTTCCAACACCTTGTTGAGTTTATAACACCAGGAATTAAGGCCTGCAGTGGACTGGTGACCAGTCCAGGGTGTACCCTGCCTCTCACCTGCTAAAATGTTGGGTTAGGCTCCAGCTTCCACTGGATGAACCAGTATAGATAATGGATGGATGCATGGAATTAAGGTATCTTCGAAGGTAAAAGGGGGCCAACCTGGTACTACTGAGGAGGACATAATAGGAAGGCTAGTGAGTTTATATATTCTTTTTTGAAACACTGAGATAGCACTCATCCCCCGTTTTTTAAATTCATTTATTTATTTAAAACAGCACAATTTTGCCCATTAACATAAGACCAAAAATAGAAAAAGGGTTAACTTTGTCTTGCAAGGCATTTTAATGTCATACTACATCCCGACAAGGATGAAAATAAGGACACCTGAACAAACTTCATCTGCCATGTGATGTGTCAAATCATAGGAACTTCCAGGTTTAAAGTCAAAGAACTGAGCTGTAAAACTCAAATTAGTAACAAATGTGTTGACCTGCAGTCAAAGTTAAATGCAAATTATTTATCAATATTTGTTTAAAAACAAGACATTCCAACTACTGTAGGAATTTTATGTAGCCTGTACAAAGACAATTTATCTTGTGTAGAGTTCACAAAATATAAACACCATACCAGTAAGCTGAGAAAAATTAGAATAAATGGTTTGTTGACCCTTATTCTCGTGTTTTCTAATCATCACATTATATTCTAAGTTTATTCAAAGTGAAAATGAAGCTGCAGAAAAATGAACAAAATGCAGTTATTTCACAATCAAAACCAGATAAAAATGAATCCACTGACACGATGAATTCTTGTTTTCTAATGCTTTAATTCCACTTTTCCTCCAGTCCTCTATGCAAACGTAACACAGTACAGTAAATAGTACACAGTACAAAGATAATTTGGGTTTGAAAGTGCAATCCTACTCAAACGTTTCTTAGACACGCTGAGTGTACAAAATATCAGCAACCACCTGCCGCGTGCTTGAAGTAAACTGCAGGTGAGTCAAAGCGGATTCTTAGAGCCGCCTTGCAATTTAAGGAAAAAGATGTGCAAATATTGAGACTGTGCAGCTTTATGTTTAAAATCTGTTCTTCATTGTACACTCAGTCCACACCGGAACAGCTGAACAGTCAAGGTGACAAATTAAACAAAAGAATTTTAACAACAAATGGGAATAAAAATTTAAAAAAGAAACTAAAATGGGAACATTTTTTTAAACTCAAAAGACAAAATAAATAATCCGAGAAAATGTACATGCAGTTAAGAAGCTGTGAAGATGTTTACAGAAATTTGCATTTATTCTGAATTGTGTGTGAAAGCACCTACACCTATAAGAGCTAAACTATCAAAATTATAGACCTAAATGTAGAATAAGATCATTTTTAAGTGTAGCCTGAGCATCCCTTTGAATATATCTGTAACCTCTACTCCACTGCTTCTGTTTCTTTTCTTTCCTTGGTGTTTCTATCATAATTTTCTACCGCACCAGTCTTGTGATAACTTATCAAGGCCAACAGAAGATAAAGATGTGGGGCAATGTAAAGTTGGAGAGCTGTAAAATGGTGCAAACTCCATGCTTTGCCCTGCTCCCTGCACTTTCTGTCTCTCTATTCACTCTCGTATCATGTCAGTAAAGCTGGATGGTCATTAAAACTGAGCTGTTTAAACATCAGACTCCATTACGTCGTTTGTGGAGTAAAGTTCAAGGTCACGGTAACCTGAAATATTCATCCTCTGACATTCAAAGATGCTTCTTTAGTTTAAAATTTGCACCATCACAGCTAAAAGTTCTTTGCAGCCAAAATGCACCTATTTTATGGTAATTTACTAAATAGCAAACTGTAATAGATTATGTGGTTGTGTAGATATATCGGAAGTCATAAATACAAATTTTGATTAAAAAAACAAAACAATATTAAAAAAATGTGGATATGTTGATATCCCAGTCAGAACCCATCAGGATAACACTCAGACTGGTCGTGTCCTTGGACGGTTAATATTTAGCTGGCTCTCCTTGGTGTGTTGAGCAGTGTCCAGCCCTGAAAACAAAACACAGAAATACACATGTTTAATTTCATCAAAAGTTTTGCTTAAATTTGTATAATCATCAGCTTGTTTCACAGTGAAGCCAAACACATGGTAGTGAGCTTGGCAGCAGGAAAGAACACCATCTAGCATTAAACATTCATTAAAATAGATGTATTATTAAAGTAAAAGTAAAAATAAATATGGTGAATTGACATAAAAAGGATAAACTTATATAAACTTGACATAAATAATATGCCTGAAAGCCCGATAGCTTAGTCCTTTACAAAAGTTTGCTAGCCGAAGCTAAATGTTAGCTTTAGAAATTTAACCTCTATACTGTTTTTGCTAGTTAGTAAGCATTGTGGCTTATTTAACATCATAGATTTATTAACTATTATCATTTGGTGTGTTTTATTAAGTTAATGACAGATGAAGGACATGATCCAGCTAGCAGGGATTTGAAATTGGGAGGGACATTGCTTTACTTACGCTAACCATTAGCTAGCTAGTAGCATTACATCTGTTTTATATTTCATTGACCAACTGAAGGTTAAGACAAGTCTTCATCTCATTACAGTGACACTTTGCCCCACAAGTGACTAAATTTAGATCTATTTTAATTTATTTACTGTAGCCAGTCAGAATATCATATAGCCAGTTACTGTCAGTCCTTATTTATTTATTTTTTCCTTTTCTTCTTTTACTTTTTGTGGGGTTTGTTATATCAGTTATTTTACCATCATTTTGGATATTTTCCCCAGCATTTACCTGCAGAGTCCAGTGGAACATTCAAAGTTGTTTTGGCAGAAAGCTCCAGATGGTTTGCTGCTCATGATCCTCCACAGTGGGGTCATCCGGACCACCCTTCTCAGTGTGGACATGGTGTGTCCCCCCATTGAGTCTTTACTCTGGTCAGAACTGGACTGGGCCTGTCGGGGCAACGGTCCTGCACAAACCTGGTCAAAACAAATGGACACAAAAAGTCACATTGAAATATGTGGTTACAGAGCCTAATGGAATATGAACACCTACAGGATTAATTAATAATGGGTTTTTGCTCACATTAGATGTGGAATATTTTAGCCTCACATTTGTGTAAAAAAATGCAAAATACTGTTCAGAGAAGCAGCTGGTAGCTTTTTCTGCATCTTCGAATGTTCATAAGTAAGCCAACTTCTTTTTTTAAATATAAAAAATGTTTTTTGTAATATCCATTCCCCGGTTTAATAGCAGAACTATAATTAAACAACTTCGGTTAAACAGTGTACTCACCTGCTGAGCTAACATTAATAGCACAATGCACATTGCCACTGCTGCTTTCCTTTGGGTGAAGAAGCCTTTCGTCTGCATCTTTTCACTGCACTCCAGTACAAAGAGTTAAGATCTTCCTTTTCTTCTTTAATTCTCTCTTAAAAACCTCAAAACTTGGCCACCAGACGACTTCTCTGATCTCCAGCAGTTGGTGGAGGACTCAACCAGCTTCCACTAAGTCAGATTGGACCTCGTGTGAAGTTCACTTTTTAGTTGCAGATCTAATGAAAGGCTCCAGATTGGCCTGACTCAGCTAACTCAAGAAGGCTGGGCTCTCCTTTATATACTCATAGAGGGAAAGCATGAGGGAGGGACGGAGTCACAGTCCACGCTATGTAGTCCCCCCCCCCTCACGCTGCCTCTCTTTATCTCTCTTATTCAACCAAAGTGAGATGTGATGTCTGCAAAACGCTGTCATTTCAATAAATCGGGCCATTAAACATGTTCAGCCGAGAGTGATGAATCTCCTCTTTTTGCAAAACATACTTTCTTTAATCTTTATAACATGAGGTGGAGTAGACACGCAGCACACGTGATGCTAAAACATAACAGTACAAGGACGGTTCAAAAGGGTCAGAGGGTAAAGATCTACATCGATACCATACAGTCGAGCAATGCGTTTTTCAGTGCCATGGAGAATGTGAGTACACTTCAAATATGAGAAAGCTTCAACATGTGTGAAGATTAAATGAATGCAGCTTTACAATCCCACATATATATGATAGTTACATGAAGACGACAGGTCTGTTTTCTCTCTGCTTTTTCACAGTACGTGTGATCCTGCCACGACTAGTGTGTCTGTATGTGTGTTGAGTAATAGAAATAAGGCCAGACCGAATCACTGATGCTCGTTTTAGGTTTCTAAATCTTCATCAAAGTGCTGGACAAAGTATTTAAAGTGAATTTCAAACTGAAAGAGACTTAAAACTGTTCACTTGGAGGCACAAAGCTGCTGATTTCATGCTATGACTGAGCAGTCGTTCGCCTGCTGTTCTGGCAGATACTGATATTGTCATGTCTCAAGTTGCAGCAGCATCTGTCCTTGTTTTTGTTTCAGTACACAAAGTAGAAAAAGTCAGCGTTTTATGCAAGTAGCTACAAACTAATGTTAGGAGTAACAAAACGATGGCAGATCCAGTTTACCTACTAGTTCTACGTGCAACGTTTAGACCCCATGATTGAAGTTTAGGTGCCATAACCATCACCTGACCCATGAAATAATGGACAGAAAATTAAGAATTTTTCAAAATATGAAGTCTTTATTTGGCCCTGTAATGCAAAGTAAAAACAAAAACAAATAAAAATTCACTAGGGGCATCGGATTAATCAAAACCAGATAACAGGGGGTAATTAGATATTTTAAATAATCTGACACATTTACATGCACTTCTAAAACGTGACTCAAAACAACTGTCTACATTTTCCAATCCATTATCAGATTTCTTTTGCAGTACATCGTATGTAGTAACATGACGTCCTGTTATTTTTTTTTGTTTTGTTTTGTTTTTTTAAGATGGCAGTGCCCATGGTCATAGCATTAGCTGTAATGTGAGAGGTATTAATCCTGCAAAACAAACATGCTGTACTTTGTTTATTTCTCATAATAAGATAACTGTTATCATCTGATAAAGTATCTCAGATTAGGGATGAAGTGATTTACCTTGATTCCACTTTTTAATACACATTATTGACCTAAATTAATTTGTTAAAAAACTAAAACTGAGATGCTTCCAACAACACTGCAAGAGAATGAGGGTAAAGGTAAGGCTGCTTGAGACATTATATTCGCAGGGTTATTAACAAAAGGTACTTTGCACATAGAGACAATCAGGGGCTTATTAGAAAGACCTTAAGCTGTAGTTTAACTAGCAAAAATAAACATCAATGATGCTGTAAATATGAGGGTCCATGCTCAATGCACATAGTAGGGTTTGATTTTAGGACAAAACTCGAATATATTTACTCACCAAGAAGCCGCCCATTGCCCACAGTGCTAGCGAGCAGTCTGTTACCAACCAGGCTGTTACTCAGCATGTGCCAGTCGGTATGAACCAGGCTACCTCGCTGCAATATTGGTTAACTGCATTTGCGCATCACATATGATCAGTACATTTAATAAATGTAAATGTTTCCTGTTGACATATACACATTCATTATGTGATGGTGCTTTTATATGTTTTTAATGTTCACACGTTGTGAATGGCTGACATGTGGATAATTCTGTCCCACACGGCTGGCATGGCTCGGCTTAGGGTTGACTGACACAGTCTGCCAGCTCCGACTGGAATGCACCAGTTGCTAGAGCCCCTGTGTGGTCAGCACCTGTATGGGCAGAGGCAGAGCACGGCTCCTCGCTGTGCTGCACAAGGACCGGCTGCAGCACTGCACACAGTTCCAGGAGGATCGCCCTTGGGGGACCTAAAGCGGCTGATGAGCCAGTTGTCATCATGTGCCAGTAAATCCTCTGTGTGTCTGAACACACACTCTCTTCGTACTGCACCATTTACAACGTCTTCTAATCCTGCTAAAGATTTTATAGCTACTCATGTAATTGCAGACACGTGGGTGTATTCATTGATTAGCAGTGTTAGTGTGTCTGTTTTCGCATGTATTTATTATAAGTTTCCCAGCATCACCTCTATGTGCTGCCAAAGCATCAACAGCTGTAGAAACGTGTGTGCGCCAGCCATGAAGTTGGCGTGAGGCACCGCATGTTTCCATGGTCATTTCACTCTTACATCTGAACTTTGCTGTGACAAAGAGTGTACGCCACATTTCTTTCTGCATACGCACCTTTTGTACATGAGACCCCTACTCCTGTGACCTCAAAAGAAGCCCATATCATCAATCCTCCACCACCGTGCCTGACAGGTGGTATGAAATGTTACTGCTGATATTTTATGCTGCATTAAGATTTGAGCCAAATATGATGCTGTTTATTTTGGCTTTGTTTTAATTGTAAATAAATAAATAATGGTATAGTGTTAAATATTAAGTGTTGCTCATCTGAGAATGTATTCACAAACTTTCAAGACCAGGAAAGGATGGATAATTCTTTTCGTTTTTTATGCTAATAGGCAAAACCGTTCAAATCAAAGCTAATGTGTTTTTATTTACACAAATGTAACTGTGGCTATGTGACTATTTGCTTAACCCAAGTGGATAAATATTTAACAACTTTTAATATTGCAGGGCAAAAAAGATAGCATCTGACAAATGTAGAGATTTTGCTTATGACCACAGAACTGGAAAACAAAACAAAGCAACAACAAAAACAAGTACATTCAGCCCACACTGTGTGCAGGAAACATAGTTACACTGTATGCTCCATCAGAGGGTATACAAATATTTTGGATAGTACAGGTTGGGGTTCATAAATATGTGGTTTAACATTTAATAACACTTTCATCTGTAAGGCCTTAGTGCCATTAAAATTGTGTTGAAAGTCACACTGCAAAGCTTCAAACAATTTAATCCTTAGTTTTAATTGCAATCCAGTGCAGACGCGGGAATTAAGTCACATTTTAACATGGTCATAAATACATATATATAAATGGGACAATATATTATGAATAAGGACGATGTTGTTTTCCCAAAATACAGATTATATGTTAAAGCCACTGTAGGAACAGTGGCAGACACAGATGAGAAGAAAAGTACATTTGCTCTAAGTGGCACAGGATCAGGAAAAGATGCTGTGGAAAATTCCTTTGCTACTTCCAGGAAGGTTGTTCATCAGTGACAGGATCGTAGACCATGAGACTGACAGTAATCTTGTGCTTCACAAACTCAGAACATCTGCATCATGATTTATCACCCGGTGTGACTCAGCAGGTTAATCCTGGCAGAGCTGTACAGAGTGAGGGTTTCGGGGGAAAGAAACAAGAAAAAAAAAGAACATTTCTCCATGCTGCCTCTTTGGATGCAGTGCTATGCTAATTCAGCACAGATGCAAAGTGTTGCTCTGCTGCAACTGGTTTAAATATTTAGCAGTAAAATCATTAGCAGGGCTTTTTTCAACATGCCGTGTTTCATGCTTGGCAGTCTGAAGTCATCCTGCATTTTTTACAGTCTGATTGCATGGTCCAAGTCTAGTTTCACATAAAGTGCTAACAGTTCATAGTCCCTGGTCAGGATACTTTGTCTGACCATGCTGTGGTATTTTAACTTTAAACTTTGGCCAACTGCCCGTAGGCAAACGGATCAAAAGAAGGTTTCAGACATGACCTCATCTGACTGGTTTTTAGTCCACACGTGGTCTGTGCAGGCTGCAGTTCACAGAAACGGGTTACCCAGAAAGCCCACCAAAATGTGGAGTGGCCTTGAGTCTGATTCTGATAACAGATGTGTGACAGTTCAGCAGCAGCATCAGCAGCTCGTATCTTATCTTTCTTGTAAAAAAAAAATAATTACATTTTCAGAAATTAAGTTGGGCAACCTAACGTCATTTTTAGAAGTATTTTCACTGGGAATTTTCCTGAATTTCCGTTCACTTTTTTCTTTTTTGTTTGTTTTTTTTGTTTCACTACACATCAAACTGAAATCTGGAAAATAAATTAAATGTTTTTGGGATGTACTAGTTGATGTTTCACCTACATTAGACAAGAGTCAGAACAAGTCTATTTTCTTTTTTGTCCGAAAGATGAGTCAAAAGTTGTTTTTACTTTGACACGACAAAAGAAAATTAAGACTTGATAATCGAGAAGACAGTATGAACCTAATCGGAAAAGCCAGAACAATCTCAGTTTGAAGGAGCAGGACTAATTCTGACAGGAAGCTAAGCTAACAGCCAGCTGAGGAGAGCTAGGCTAATAACTACCTAATGGAGCGCTAAAGCTACCAGCTAACTAAGGAAGAGGTGAGCTAACAGCAGAGTTAAGCTAACAGCTGTATGAGAGAGGAAGGCCAGAAATATTCTTTCTTTTAAATACCTTGTGTAAGAGGTCATTTTGTCACATAAGACGCGGGGCTACAACTTGGAGTGCAGAGTGGATTCTAAATCTGGCTTAATAGTAAAACGTATAGTGACATCACATACACATACATAACCTCTCATTTATACTACTATCTGCGCACGCATACACATATAACCTCTCACATACAGTGTTGTTATTACCTATTCAAATGGGTACAAATTGTCATGTATGTGTGTGATGGGGTTTTAATAGTATTTATGTGTGTATTTTCATTTGTTTATATGTGAGACGTTGCTTGTGTGTGTATAAGAAATTTGATTATTGCAGTAAAAGCATGATTTCAGAAGCATGTGTGAGACATTCTGTCCTATATGGCAGGGATGCCCAACTACGATCCTCAAGGCCCACTGTCCGGCAGACTTTCAATGTTTCCCTGCTTCAACACACCTGACTCAAATTAATGGTTCCACAGCAGACTTGTGCACAGCTTGTCAGAGATCCATTTTATCTCCCCTCTGCCTCTGTCACAGCTCCACTCAGGAGGGACTCGGCAACCATGCTTCTTATCTGTGGGAGTGAGCTGAGGCGTTCCTCTTCCTCTGTTTGTGCACAAACTCCTCCTGTGAATGATTTTTTGCTTCCACCTAAATGCCTAACCACTTCTTTTTAATTTCTGGAACCGTCTGGCCCTCTGTATCCCTACGTACGGCACCTGTAGTGATTTTTGCTTTACACAGCTTACAAATTACTGCATTAAGCAGGAACTTTATTACAAAATGTCGACCATCTGAACAGGAAGTACATATATGTGTTGGGAGTTCTGATGCAATGTAGTCTAAAGTAAACGGTAAGGAACATACAATAAAAAATAATAAAAAAAAAACCAGCAGATACCAGCATCTACTGTAAAGCTTGTGTACTTTTATTTTAGAGACAGCCAATTAAAACACGTCATCTGCAGTGCAGCTGTTGTTTAAATTTACCAATTTATTAAAACTCCTCTATTATCACCATGTTTAGCGTTTTATTTACACCCTACAAATTTGGCAATTCTATCCAGTCTGAGCTCTATTGTGCACCCTAGTGGAACCTCATGGTGAAAGAATATACACGAATGCAAGGTCGTTCATTTCTATACCACATACTTCCATTCAGGGTCCCAACGGTCTGGAGCCTATTCCAGCAATTAGCAGGCAGGAGGCAGGATACACCCTGGACAGGCCACCAGTCCATCACCAACACAGAGAGACAAACAACCACTCACACTCACTCCTAGGGAGAATTTAGAGTGATCAATTCACCTAAAATGCAAGTCTTTGTATGGTGGGAGGAAACAAGAGTACCCAGAGAGAACCCACACATACACAGAGGGAACATGCAAACTCCACACAGACAGACCACTGTTTAAATCTGCCTCGAGGCATCGGCTCAAACCAGCAACCTTCTTGCTGTGGGGCCGTGTTGATAACCACCACACCACTGTGCAGCTCACATGCTGGGTTTAAAAGTTTAAAAAGCACGTTTACACCATTTAGAACAACTTCAACCTATAAAACATTGCACAGCGTATATTAGGAAATTTAAAAAGGTGTCAACTTTGTCACTGTTTTCTCAACTGTTACTACAGCAGGTGAACATATCCTGCCACTGTTCTACAGTACAGAGCAGATGCTTTTCTTCAAAGCACCTTACACCTGAAAGTAGTTATGCAATTGGTTTAAGGGAAAGGTCTTGACTAAGACCCATTATGGAAGATGTTAATATTCATGGGTTTCAAACACGCATCTCTCGCGTGGCAGACAGATGCCCTGCCAACTGAGCTATCCAGCCACTATTAAACAGTGAGTGGTACTCATAACATTTTTTCTTTGATTACGTGGTTCATATTATCTTCTAATAAGAAAAAAATAGCAGTCCTGCTCAGCGCTATTCAGTTTTTGTCACAGTGCACGATTTACCTGTTACGTAAAGAATATGGATTGTGGCACCAAATGTGGGTTAAACTTCTTAAATTCTTCAGTAAGCATGAGCATGTATCTAAAGCAAAAAATCAACTAAAAAAAACAAACTATTGAGTCATTTATTGTTTTGCAATTTGCAAATGTTTTATTGACCTTTATGTCAAACAAGAAAAGTGCTTTGTGGTTCAGAGAGAGTCTCGGTAATTCCCAGCATAGAGTATAAAACAGTAAATACAAAGATTCATGTCTGTTTGACTTGGTTGCTGACACACTTCATCACTATTGCACAAACACACAGACACACACACACATTTTATTGTGTCCACAATCCAAAGATTGAAATCAAAAGCCAAAGCTTTCTGTAATAGCTAGTTTTATGACTCATGTGACACTTTGATGTGTGGGAATTTATTTGCCCCTCTGTGAGATTTTAGAACAGCACAAAATAGATTAGGATGAGAATGAAAGCCTAACACACTCAAGACATACAAGCCGTTAAGGAAATACAGGGGAGGTCAGAGAGCGATCTGAGGATTTCAGTCACTTCTGTTACAGTTAGTATCGGACCAGCAATGCTACGATATGTAAGGCAAGGCCTGAATTAAATAATTATTTATTCATTCTCTATATCATTTATTCCATTTTAGGGTCCAGGAGGCTGGAGCCTAACCCAGCAATTCACAGGCAAGAGGCAAGAGGTAGAGTACACCCTGGACAGGTTGCCAGTCCATCGCAGGGCCAACACAGAGGAAGCCAGAGTACATGGAGAAAACCCACTTGCACCCTCCATACAGAAAGGTCACTGTTTGAGCCCCCCCCCCCCAGCTCAGGCTCGAACCAGTGACCTTTTTGCTGTGGTAGTCACCACATCCCCCTGCAGCTCAGAGAATAATTCTTTGTTGCAAATTCCTTCACGTAATATATTTTTTGTTAAACTGATTTGTACAGAGAGCTAATACTTTACAAAGTAAAGTTGTTGGTTTCCAGAATTAACCTTGTGCAGTAGAGAGCAAAATCTGATGAAATCCATATTCATATATTTAGAAACTTTAAAAACTAAATGATGCACTGAAATGAAATAGTCCACTCGTTTTTTGCGGCAATGGAAAAAAATCAAAATCCTTTACAGAGCAACAAAGACTAATGAAGTAACCATGTTAATGTGAATAAGTTGCAGCTTAGCATGACATAAGGCCGTTATTTGTGTGTATTTGTTTGCCTTTGCATTCGGGCAGAGTACTGTGCAAAGGTCTATGGCCACCCTTCATTTCTTTTCATGAAAACAAGAAACAGGTGCAATATTTTATTGCAACATAAGCAAACATAAATGTTGAGTATATAAATAACAGTATATAAGGCAATAAAAGGGTTTGCAAAACTTATAAAGGCAATTTTTGGTTTGACTGTCTTCACTCAACACTTTCTGAACCCTCTCAGACAAGTTTTCTGTAGTCATGTAGTAATGAGAATACACGGTTGGATATCTCAGTTGGTAGAGCATCCGTCTCCGATGCAGGAGGCTGAAGTTCGATTCCCAGACAGGTGAAAAGCGTCTGCTAAATTACAACAATGATACCGGTGATTTGTTTTAATTTATAAAATAAATATGTACAGATACATCTGAGATTGGTAGCAATTTATTTAGTGTTAAATAATATTTCTTTCTCACTGGGCACTCGAGCTGGGTGGACGGTGCTCCAGCTGGGTGGGCGGTGCTCCAGCTGGGTGGGCGGTGCAGAGGGACATGATCATAACTATTAACCAGGTGAACAAGGAGTTGCAGGAAATAAAGACTGGACAGAAATTGGGACAACAATTTTTAAAAAAGCATTGGGTAAGAATAAATAAATAAAAGGAAATCCACCCCTTGTGTATTTTATTAGCGTTGCATCACTTCTAGACCTCCAGCCTCCAGTCTGCGTCCCACCCTGCTGGAATGAAGGACCAAAGCTACTTTTCACACTGACTGCTAAATGTTGGCAGCAGACTGTCACCTTATTTAGCTGGATAGATTTTATAACATGGAAGTTTTGTTTAACAATGACAGAACATATGTTAGTCGTTGAGGTTCTTATTATTCACACCACGTTAGATATTAAAGCTGTTTGCATAAATGAATAAAGACGCCTCCTGCCTGAGCCGCCACCTTACCGTGGTGGAGGAGTTTGCATGGCCTGATGATTCTTGTGGCTATGTTTTCAGGGGCTTCATGCCCCTGGCAGGTCACCCATGGCAAACAGGTGTCTAGGGGAGGGACCAGACGAAGCGTGGCTCAAAAACACCCCTATGATGACGACAAATCATGGACCCAGGTTACGTTTCCCTTGCCCGGATGTGGGCCACTGGGGCCCCCCTCTGGAGCCAGGCTTGGAGGTGGGGCACGGAGGCGAGCGCTTGGTGGCCGGGCCTTTGCCCATGGGGCTTGCTTGGGCTCAGCCTGAAAGAGTGACATAGGCCCCACCTCCCATGGGCTCACCACCTGGAGGCAGGGACCCTGGCGGTCTGATCCTCGGCTGCAGAAGCTAGCTCTAGGGACGTGGAATGTCACCTCTCTGATGGGGAAAGAGCCTGAGCTGGTGCGCGAGGTTGAGCGGTTCCGGCTAGATATAATTGGACTCACCTCGACACGTGGCTTGGGCTCAGGAACCACTGTCCTTGAGAGGGGCTGGACCCTCTTCCATTCTGGAGTTGCTCCCGGTGAGAGGCACCGAGATGGTGTGGGCATGCTCATTGCCCCCCGACTTGGCACCTGTATGATGGGGTTTACCCCGGTGGATGAAAGGGTAGCCTCCCTCCGCCTTCGGGTGGGGGGACGGGTCCTGACTGTTGTTTGTGCTTATGCACCAAATAGCAGTTCAGAGTACCCACCCTTTTTGGAATCCTTGGAGGGGGTGTTGGAGAGTTTCAACTCCCATCTCCGGCAGAGCTTCACCCTTGTTCTGGGTGAGGCGGGGGACATTTAGTCCGAATGGGCTGTTTTCCGTGCCTCTATTGTCGAGGCGGCCAGCTGCAGCTGTGGCCGTATGGTTCTCGGTGCCTGTCGTGGCGGTAACTCGTTAGTGGACACCAGCAGTAAGGGATACGTCAAGCAGAAGAAGGAGTCCTGTTGGGCCTTTTTGGCCTGTGGGACTCCAGAGGCAGCTGATGGGTATCGGCAGTCTAAGTGGAACACGGCTTCGACGGTCGATAAGGCAAATACACAGGCATGAGAGGAGTTTGGAGAGGCCATGGAGAATGACTTCCAGACAGCTTCGAGGAGATTCTGGTCCACCATCCGGCAGCTCGGGAGGGGAAAGCAGTGCTCCATCAGCACTGTGTACAGTGGGGATGGGGGGCTGCTGACCTCGACTCTGGACATTGTGAGGCAGTGGAGGGAATACTTCGAAAACCTGCAGGACACTGGCTCAGGAGGTCTGGATGCATCTCTCAGGTTGCTCAAGCACAGTATTGTATATAAATATGTAAATATGAGTCCAAGGCTGGTGTCAAACAGAGATGAAGGACTTTTACTTTTATCTATTTGTACTTTAAAAGATTTCACACACTCCCCCTGCACATTATCAGCATAATGATACAAACTCTTCTGATTTTCACACAGGGATCATTAAATTGCAGCGTTTAATTGGCAATACTGTTGCCTAAAAGTCCTTCAAGTTCCAGCTCTATATTAAATGCTGCTATGTCCTGTTGTAGCTGAGACAGCAGCTGACTGTTTTTTTTGTTGGTTTATGATATTAATGGACTTTAAAAAAACATATATATTAAAACAAAAAGAAACAAACAAACTAAAAAAATATCAGGGTATACAGAAAAACAACCTGATGCATTAAAGTTTCACAACCTTATTTCACTGTTTGCATTTCTATTGGTTATTTTGGTTTGATAGTTTTACCTTTTTCTTTTTTAAACTAACTTTTGTTGCTGTTGACAAGTTTTGCATGAAGTTACATATATTATAGTTTGGTTTTTTGATTACAGAAACCAGGATAACACAGAGGAAGACATTGGTGTATTAAAATACCATGAATAAAAGATTCCATGGAAAAGCACATGGGCTGCCCTGTCTCTTCTTCTATGTTTATTTTGCAAGTTAAAATTCATATGGTTGATATATCTTTATATCTGAATGTTTTTGGGGAAACTTAATTCCTTAATTCCATCTGTTGGACTTGACGCGTTGCCTCTTTTTTTTGGTATCTTATGTATTTATGGTAGAAATTTCACGCAAACTTTGACTGAATCTGAGATATTTTTAATGCGGTAACCCTTTAATTATCCTTTGTTAGCAAAAACTGACACACATGTAACATCCAGTTGGCCCACAGTGGTAATAGTATTCTCTTCTTTTTTTGTTGTTGTTGTAGGAAAACCAGATATATCAGGGGGTAATTTCTCACCATAATACTCGCATCTGTTCGTCTTTCTTATGAATTTCTTTGCGAGACGTTCTGTGAGCCACTATGAAACGATCTGCAAGTCCTCGTGACACTGTTGTAGCTTCCCTGTTTTTAGGCCTTTGATTCATTGGGCCCTATATTGCAAAGAAAAGCTTTTTCTTTTATTCGGCTCTAAGAAGCTGTTGTTGAACCAGTTTGGAACCATCTCAGCTAAAGAACAAAGCCCATACATCCAAACCAGCATTTATATCAAAGAAAAAGTAGTAGCTGAATATCTTGTTTCTCTTCTGGAGCAATATGATAAATTTCTGGCTTGTTTTCACAAGGTGCAAACTGTTCCCCTGAAAGAGTGATCAGACCAATTGAATCTGGATTGGCTTGTGAGCTCACATTTTTTTTTTACATAAAAACGTTAATAATAATAACAACAATAATAATAATATAAATAAGAATCTATATTTAAATTTTTTAAAGACCTAATTACCTTTAAATGAAAATTATCATAACATTTAAATTTCTCTATGACATAAAGTATATTTAATATAATTTTAATCAAAATAAAAAAACTCAATGTAGAATAAGATTAAACTTTCTCCTCCTTGCCCTTTGTTTTGTCTCTTGTGCTAAAGTTTTGACATTTACTCTTCAGTTAGTCAAGATTTGACATCTTTTTCCAGGCATTAGAAACTGAGTCAGCTTTGGCAAAAGTACCAGCAGAAATCCTTGGACCAGTGGTTCCTGACCTGCGGTCCCTGGACCCCAAGAGGGTCCCTGAGGATTTGACTGTTCTGAGTCAGTGTGGTTTAAATTAAGGCCATGTCCACACAGACGAGTTAAGGTGTTTTTACCCAGGTTTTTTTTTTAACATTCACATCACACCAGTGTTTTGGGAGCCTGAAAACACAAACTTTGCACCATTTCATTAATGAGCAATGCCGGTGTAGATGATTCGTGCTCAGCAAAGGAAAGGAGTCAGCCAGAATGCATCATTTATGGTGGGAAGCAGATAATGAAAGAGAAAACCAAACATGGTTTCAACACGGAGTGGGCAGGTGGGGGGTCCTCAGCTTGTTAGTAGTTGCATGAAGGGAAAATAGGGTAAATAGGCTGGGACCCCCTGCCTCAGAGAAGGGCAGGAATCCACACCAATGTAGAAAAATGTTTTATAAAGTCAGTGTTTTAAAAGAAAAAAAGAAACTCTCAAAGTAAGACATCATGAAGAGAGGAACTACAGGATCTAGTGCAGCAACGTTTGAAAGATTTAACAAGCTGGCCACCGTCGTGGACATAAGTCTTTACAAAACTTAGCACAAAAAGTCAGGACATTCAAGTTCAGTTTATTTCTCCCCTTTAATAATACCACATGGTGTTGTATTATACACCACTGGAAATGCTGATTATTCATCTTAACGAGGTATTGCTAGTAAGGATCATGCTTCTGTGGAACGAGCAACAGTGTCCCAAAAATATGCCAAATTCCCCTGTAATATTCATTTGTTCTGAGTTTTGTGGTGGATTAGAAGATTACATTCTCCCACAGTAAGGAAAAATAACATCCCACATCAGTCATTTTTCCACTTCATTCATTTTAGACTGTCAGGGAGGAAGACCAATACACAGCCACAGCAGCTTGGCCTCTTCCTCATGCTGGTCACGTTGAGGCATGAGATGTCATCCCACGCAACAACCAGGTCAACCAGCATAGTTGTGTTGGTCACATATCCAACATGTCCAAGCTGATCCCAGGAATATTCAATGGGTTGAAGTCTGGACTCGCGGCAGGTCATCCCATTCTCGCCACTCCAAAATTCTGGAGGTTCTCCGTGAATAACCTGGAGAATGGAGTTAGGTCCCAGATTCTGGGGACATGGTTGTCAATCAGGAGTCTGTGACTGGCACGTTTTCCTCCCTTTGGCACATTAGTTACACACAAGTTGTACTTCATTGTAAACCTGACTAATTAGGCTTTTTATTAAAAATAATAAACAAAGAAATAATTTGGATTTAAAACCTGAACTGGATTTTCTTCTCAGAAATTGAATATGCAGATGTTCCATTTTCCAGCCTTCACTAGCCAAAACAGACCGTCACTATCAACTTAAATCCCTATTTTGAATCCACTGAGTTGGTTTGTAGAGACATAAACTACATGAAGACATCAGCAGGTTCTTTTCCAAGGAAAAACTGTGAAGACGTACAATTAAACCCGTCTTTCTATCAAAGTTCAGACACGTCTCTGGTTTTAGACAAAACCCACAAAATGATGAGGCTTTACAAAATATGCATTTTATTTTATTATATATCTTCATTTGTAATAAAAAACTGCATTCTTTCCCCCCCACAACATCCGTTTTCTAAACATTCAACATCGTCACACCTGGCCACTTTCCTGTGAACTTTTCTTCTTTAAGACAGGCCAGTAGCAGCACAAGGTTTTAAGTAGACCCCTCTTATCATAAACACGTACAAACTGCAAAAGTACAGATCGTATACAGCAAATATGTAACTGTTGCAAAACCTGATTGGTGAAATCCAACATGGCTGACCCTTCATCTGTTAAAATACCCCCCCATCATCATTCATCATTTACAGATGCTCATGGCTTTAAACAGTGGTAACATTATTCAAGAGATCTTCCTTCTCACGCACATCTCAAGGTTTTTATGGTTGACCTGCAGCCCTGATGTGAAACACAGGTCTGGTTTAAAAGACAGGAGACAAAAAACAAAACAAAAGAAAGAGAATACACAGCAATTGCCTTTAAAGTGCTTTAACAGGGACTGTAAAGATCTGAAACTACAATAACTCCGTCCTGAGCTCAGACTATCCTCCAAGTCCTGGATCAAATATATGACCTGACAAAACTGGCTGGGTCCGTCTCTTCTCAGTTATTCAGGTCCGCCTTGAATCCTTAACGACACGTGCAAGACTCTGCCACCATGTCTTCCATCTCCTTGTAGTCCACCTTGTTGTTGTGCACCAGCAGCACGCTCATGGGCGTGTACTTGTAAGGCACACAGGATGGAGGAGGGACGTCTCCAATGCCCAGCTCGTTGATGAGCGTCTGGATGATGGCGTGATAAGGGGAATGGTAGGCGTAGTGGAGGATCCTGGGGCAGTCGCCCTGGCAGTATCGAGGGTTGTAGGCTTGCGGGGCGATGAAATAGTGGCCCCAGCCAAGCTCGCTGAACGACAGGCGGAACGAGTGGAGCTTGCAGCGGTTCTTTGGCCTGCTGGTTTTCCGTCTGTAGCTGGGTCGGTTGGAGGCGATGGCGGCTGAGGTGGAGGAGGAGGAGGAGGCAGAGGATGAGGAAGAAGCAGGAGGAGCAATTTTCAGAACGTCCAGTAAAGGATCTTTAGGCTCCGCTGAGGAGTTCTGTTTGCTGCTGCGGCGACGTCGAATAGTTGGATGCCACCAACTGGCTTGCCTCATGACATTTTCCCCTTCCACCCCAAACAAGTCCTTCATCCACTCCTTCACCTCCCTCTCCTCCTCCAGGTACAGAAGAAGAGAGGGGGCTTCCAGGTGAGGCTCGCTGCTCCATTGTTTCCTCCCTCGATGGGGAGTCCACCACCACATGGGGCCGCCGTCCTCTTCGCCAAGCCCGGGTTCCGTGCACCAATACTGGGCGGTCAGGGTCAAATGACCCCCCTCGCCCTGATCCTTCCCCTGCAGGATATGAGCACGGATGTGTGCGGTGATGTCTGTCTCCGTCCACCGTTCATGGGGCTCCAGGGTGACGAGGCTATTGCCTCCTAGCGAGGTGATCTGAGCACGGCAACGGGGCGGCTCCACGACCTGGATGCGGTCTGAGCTTGTAGAGGTGGTAGAGGAACGCAGGTGGACGAACGAAGCTCTGACAAGCTGCTCTGAGGGAAGAGTGTCCAGTTTGTACTGTACAGTAAAGATGTAGCAGAGGTCTGAGGGAAGAGAAGAGACTGTACTAGTCATAAAAAACAAAGATAAAGAGTCTCTTTCAGAAGATTTTTGAACTTTGCAGCCCCTGTAGAAGTGCGATCTGAGCTAATACTTAGCCTCGGTTTCCTCCTCTTGCTCCTGCACCATCTTTTCTTTTATGGGCATCAAGTATATCTCACTGGAGGCAATTTGGAAACCAAATACAAATTTTCATGCACACAGTACAAATTGCTATAGTGACACATTTCAAGAAAATGTGCAATTTCTTGAAGGGGTTAATGATGTGCAGCTCATGAAGGAGCCTGCTCTAGTTTCAGTTTAAACTAGCTGCCCAAGACTTAACATAGTTTAAACCCTGGATGAAGCAAATTTGCAATTATTTGGACAATCGGTGATGTTTGAATGCATCAGGAAGCTCATACACAGCAAAATAAAATGCAAATGTTGAGCCCGATTCTCTCATGTGCCAAGGAAAGCCACAACATTTAGGGCCACCATCAGAGAGATTACACACACATAGACCATTAATCATTTAGCTGCAGTGAGATTTTAT
>JBAFTA010000006.1:25289088-25302056 GCA_036919975.1 Melanotaenia parkinsoni
TCAGGCAGAAACATTTAAACAGTTTCATTTCAGTGGAGCACAGGAAAAAAATGTCCTCCAATGACCTCTTTCAACTGTTGGCTGTGTGAGTGTGTGTGTTTTGGTTGTTTTTTGTGCAAACATTTTAAGAAAACAAGTACTTACAAACTAAACCTGAAGAAGCAACACGGAGCGATATGCTGGTACATTTTATTTTTGCTACATGCATTCAGTATGAATACCGGTTATTTCTTTGTATCCGTGATGCTGCCATTTTTTTCACACCTCCAGCCTGCTGGAGAAAACACAACAAGAAAACAAAAGCCACAACATTTCACCAAAAAGCCAGCAAATCAGAAAACATATTTGTCTCATATTTAGTATTTAGCAAAATTAGAAAACACATAACTTAAAAAAACAGAAGCCACCTTTCAAAAAACACAAGAACCACCACCCACCCCCCCACCCCCCCAACAACAGACAGTACGACAAAAAAAAAAAATAAAAATAAAGGAATTAAATAATAATATTAAAGGCATGATTTTAGGAACAACAGAGATGGCAGCTCTTGTAAATAGAGAACATTTCAAATAAAGAAAGAAAATATTCACAGAAAACACAATGGACAACGACAACATTCCAGAAAATACAAGAATAGAATAAAAAAATCTAAATGTTTTAGAAAACACAGCAGAAAATGCAACTTTTTCAGAAAACAAGTTATTAGAATCAATATTTTAGACAATAAGATGTTTCAGAAAGCACAATGAAAATAAAAATAATTTCAGAATAAAACAGTCAGTGCAACACTGATGAAGGCAGCATTTAAAAAAACGTAACAAACACAAAAGAAAAAGGCCTTACTTTATAAACATAAAAAAAGAACATTTTAGAAAACACAACACGAAAGACAACCTTTCAGGAAAGAATGTGTCCAGATTTAAAAAAAATCAGAAATTGTTAAATTTCAAAAAGGAACAATAAAGGCAACACATAAAAAAAGCATGTCAGAAAAAACAAGAGCAGAAAATACTACCTTTTAGAAAACAACAACAAAAACAACATCAACAGAAGTTTGTGCCATTTTTATTCAGCTTTGTTTTGGCTTTGTCACACACTCTCACACACTCTCGCTGTAACTGATTACCAACCCGGAGACTTGTACAACAGTTTGATTATGTATGTTTTCTTGTTTAAATGTGTCTTAATATGGTGCTTTAGAAATGTGGGGACGTGATTGCAGATGTTGATGTTGGCCTGTAGGCAGAAGTGCTCCAAGGTGCTCGTGCAGGTCTGCAAAGCATCAGCATGGAGGCCTGTCGGGATCAACATTCTTCACTTTCACTCAGTAAAATGAAGTAAGGTCGTTTTGGGGCAGGCTGGTGGAAGTCTTTGCTTTTGTAACAGGGCTCATTCGTTCTCAGTTTGACTGACCAGGAATGTTATCAAAATTTTCATCAGCGTGAGAAAACATAAGTAAAATAATTTGGCTCTGATAAGGCATTTAAACTGCTCTCACTGATTTATCTTACCATCAGTTAGACGTTTTGGCCTTTCCTGATGTAAAATATGGTTAACAGAGGTGCAAAAAAAATATGATTACATACATGTGGGTAATTTAGTTTCTGTGCTGTACAGGAATTCTGCTTAATTAATTACAGAAACTGCGTTGGGCAAGAACTTTATCTGGTATGTTATATTGTTGTCGTAATAAGTTATGAAAAATAATTTTGCCATAGTTTACACAGTGTTCTTTAAAAATATTTTGAGGATTAAGCTGGGTTGGATGTGACTGAGAAATCATGAAACAGCTAAGATTGTATTGTGAAAATGAAAGCCAGCTTATAGTGATGGGTCATCATCAGTACCTAAACTGAGCTGAACTGCTGAAAAGCAGCGGGTCTTCAGTTTCAAACGTGTACACCGCTGCCTGATGCTGTTAGTATTACACAGCTTCGGGTGACCTGTGGCTTATTCTATTGGATAACGGTTGTCAAAGGGACCCTCTCATTGGATTGTAATTATGTCAATCAAATCCCGCAATTCAAAAAGTGGGCGGGGCCGAAGAATTCGCTCGGGAAAAGTTTTCCCAAAGTTTGCGTCAGCACCGAGTTAAATAAAGTAACACCGGAACAACTCACTGCAGGTATTAAAATAAAACCATTGTTTTACTGTGTTTTAGGAAAAATTACGGAAGTAAGCTAATCAAATAGCGTAAAATAGTAATTTAAATAATTTAACAAATGTTTTAAGCAAGACTGAAGTGGCAAAACATGCTAATGCCCACTTTTTCGGCAAAGGTTTGACCGGAAGTGGCAAGTGGCTAGGCTTTAATTTTAGCTAACTCGACTTTGGATAAAACTTTCTGCCCTCCCCCTCTTCCTCTCACTCTCCCAGTCCTTCCACCTTCCATTCGTTGTTGATGCTAGAGAGGGGATGGAGAGACGGATGGACCGCTACCGGCACAGTTAAGCTAGCAACGACCCAGCCTGGCTAGGAAACCTGAGAAAGAAGGGAGTAAACGGACCGGCTTGAGAAAGAATGGAAACCGTTGAGCAGCTCGTCTCTTTCCACCACATTCAGGTCCAGTTAAGCGGGGGTGCGCCTTGGGGGTTCACACTGAAAGGAGGGCTTGAACACGGGGAGCCACTCATCATCACTAAAGTGAGTAGACTATATTACTTAACGTTTACACATACACATGCATGAAAAAAGTTAAGTTGCACGGGCTAAAACAACATAAAAGTAGTTATTAGTTGATTATTGTGGGTCTATACTGCAACACTATTCATTCTCATAATATTTATGCTCATGTTGATGATTTTGGGCAATATTTGCACAGGTAAATTTACTATAAAAACTGTTTTGTAATGATGTTATAAAAGCGCATAAAATTAATTATGGTTAAGTCTTCTCTCATTCATGCATGCCTTGTTGCAGTTTTAGTGTAAACTCTTGTAAAAAAAAAACAAAAACAAAAAAACAACACAACAAAAACAAACTAGATTTGAAGGGACACTCTTCTCCTCATTTTCTGCAGAGAATAAAAGTTTATTGTCCAAAACTAAAGTAAATATCCGCTGACGGTTGAAGTTTGTCAGCTGTCACTGTCTATGAAGAAGAAGCTCCACTTAATCTAATGCAGCATTTGAGTTCTGCAGTCTGTAGGTCAAAGGGTCTCCCCCAGGGGTGCTAAAAGGGGTTCCCATGGGCTTTCCGACGAAAAGAGGCTCTGTTCATGTTCCTGTTACTTCATTTAGTGCAAGGCAAAAACGCCCATGTGTTGACAGATGACTAAGACCACTTCACATGGCTGAGTATAGGGCAGATAGGATCCAGTGGGTGTTTGTGGGATGTGAGAATCCTTGAAATGAAAGATGGCAATTCTCTGAAGGGACATTCTTAGAATTTCACTGTGCTTGTTTATCATGTGGCTTATGAATTACTTTTTGCTATAAGGATAAAATTTCCTTGCATCATCTTCACGCTGAGCAGCTAGAAACAAGGAAACGTGTCTTTGAATTACTACAGCAATTATTGGTGTGTGTTCTGCTGGAGGGTGTCTCTGTGTGTGTGTTGGATTAGGACAAGAAGCCTCTACTGTCTCTTTGCCACTCTGTTGAGAAGTCACAGCAGTGTTGGTGGTGTAAATGTTGGCCATGTTGCATCTAGATTCACCACAGCGTGGTAATGGAAAAGCCTGGCTCAGTCATCTGGAAACACACACACACACACACACACAGTAACACAACCCCTGGGAAAATATGACTGGGATGCTGAAGGAGGAAACAATCAAATAGTGCTCTGTGGTTATTTTGTGTCCAGTTGCTAGTTAAAATCCGCTTGTGTGAGAGCAAAGGATGGGCATTTTAAGAGATTTTTGTTATTGACTGTTCAGGCCAGGTAAAGTTGATTGGTCTTGTATTAAAGAAGCACTACTGAACTTTGGCAGATTTTCTCAGTGAGGCACCTTCTAACGACTCAGTCGACTCAGCATCCATCTTGCATCCTTCCTCTTCTCTGAGCTCTCTCCAGTCAGCAAAAGTCAGTCCGATCTTAATTTTTGTCTCATCTCTTGCTCTGTCACCTTTCTCTCTTTTTTTCCCTCGCTTCCTCCCATTAAAAAAAAAAAGCTGTGAAGTTTGATTTCTCAGCTTCGGGACTGGAACTACAGCTCCAGGTACATAATAAATGTCACTGTGCCATACAAAATGGGTCAGAAAGTTACATAGTGGTACTTTATTGCACACTTTTTTAAAAGATTTTGTTGGCTCTAGTGGTCTTTATTGTAAGGTAAATGGACAGGAAAGGGGATTGGTACCTGGGCTGGCAACATCGAGGATCTGTAGTGTCTATATCTGGGGCAACTCTACCAGGTAAGCTACATGCCACCCCCATATTATAGTTTAGCTACAACAACACCAGTTGGTTTTAGTCCAATTTCCATCTGGAAACATTTTAATGATGGTTTAGTAGTTGTGTTGTAGAACCGTGGTACACTAGTTTCATCCTCCATGATGTGCATTTGCTTTTGTTTTCTTTGTGAGTGAAATAGTGCCGTGCTTCCCTTTGTTTTGTTGCTGTTTCCAATCTACAACTTGTGGCAGTCATTGTTTCATGTGTTCATAAAAATGCTAACTGGAGAGAGCTCAGAGAAGAGGAAGGATGCGAGATGGATGCTGAATTAGATGTCGTTAGATGTTTTTTTTCTCCCCAAGTGGTAATGGGTGATACCAGATCAGAACATCTGGAGAAAAAGGCTCTCCATCTTCTCTACACAAATTTTTTTATCATAAAAATGCCTCAACTTTTTCTTCTACTTGTAGATCCTGTGGCATTCCTAGCCTAGGTCAGGTTGAAACCCTACGTTCTTGGTAGATGTCTTAGGTTTACAAACTAATTGTTAGAAAAGTTTGAATGTGAATAAAAATCCTCTCCCTACAAATTTGTTTCATATTTAACAAGAAAAGAAATGTCCTTCAACATTGTCTCTAAACAAAACTGTGTGAGGAAACGATGGGCAATTTAAGTCTTCCATGTGTGTGACTGCCTGTTGCCCATTCAGGATGGCCATGTTTTGAAGACTTTGTGAGTGTGCACGGCCTTTTGAGAATGTGTAGCTGCAGGAGGGGGGAGGGGTGGCCTCTGCAGCCTCAGACAGCAGAGGGATATAAGCCATTTGGTCAACATTCCTCCAGGAGCATAACTAATTACTACCGTGAAGCGCAGTGGGTGTGGAGATTTGATACACACAAAACTAGAAAACTGGCTGCTTGTGGCGGATGATCAGCTGTGTGATGACATGGTGAGTTTAAAGTTGTATCTGCTCAACATGTTAGCCAGTCATTCTTTAGCGATGTGGATCCGTCAGCCATTCAGCGAGTTGGTCTATCAGAACGTTTGTGATCAGACATCAGGTAACCCTAAAAACATGCTTAGGTGAAAATTGGGGCAAATGAAAGATGAAGCTTCCAGAAAAGCAGCAGAACAGAAAAGAAATTCTGATTTTGTGCAGGAATCTGTATACATAGCAAAATCTGTCCTTATGTATAAAAATCACTGAACCCAAATATCTGAATCAGATATCTCTAAAGTACACATCAACAAATTCAACAATAGTTTGATTTCATGACGGCAACACTGCCCTGTCAGGCGTTTATACTGCAGTCAGACAGCTAGCAGCGGAAGCTGTAGCAGGTTTTCATGTCATGATTAGTCTCCTGTCACAGTTAGTCTTTGCCTTCTGATTAAAGGGCACAATGCAGGTGGATTTATGATTGCGTGTCATTTGCGTCAGCACCACCATCGTAGGCTGGGCGTAGCTCCGCAGAGTCTCGACGCAGACAGTTACGCGGAGGTACTCCCTTGTGATTGGTCAGTTTGGGATCACGTGTTGCCAGATATCTGGACCTTCCTGTTGAATTTGTGTGGTAACCACAGTTTTTAAAAACAAAAACCAGTGGATCAAGTTGGTGAGAGACTGATCAAATAATTTTTTTGTTCCACAAGCTAATTAAGACACTGAACCATACTGGACGCCATTGTTGTTTTAAAAGAGAAAATACCTACCAAACTGAAGTAAACCATCTAAAGAAATCCGACCTGGTGAGTTTACCGGCCGACACCACCCCTGCTGCCACCTTCAGATTAGGAGGAGAAACTGCAGCACAACACCAAAACGACGCTCACCCCCTACGCTCGAGAGCAAACTCACCAGCATGAGCTACGCCGTGGCCGTGGCTTTTTCTTAATTTACCCATCAAAAACAGAAATTTATGTTATCTACTCTATGCAGAGTACATGTCTAAGCACATAAAATATATCTTAATGAATGCTTCAATTCAGTTGTGTCGTTCCACAGCTAGAATTATCCATGGATGCATTTTCCAGCTAGCACAGTCAGTTTTGCTTGCACATATTTATGTGTTTACTGTGAAAGCAGAAAAAAGCAGGGCTGCTCTGACTTTTCACTTCCATCATCCTGAGAAAAGACAGCCCACCATGTTGTTTTAGTGCTGTTGCAAAATCCAGCAAAACATTACAATGGATGCAGAGTTTCTACCACTTCAGCAGCTGAAGGTAAACTAGCGAATGAAACACTAGAGTTTGGCCTCGACTGGGATTTCATGCCGTGACAGAGTTTACTTAAAACCATCTTCTTTCCCAAGACGCCCCCCTCTTCATCAAACATTACATACAGCTATTTAAGAGTAGACAGCATTGATTAATGAGACAAAGATATAAACAAATAGGAGTCTTATGTACAATATATGGCGTTGTGTGTGTTTCCTGTTGATGTCTGCTGGCTTACAGGCACGTTTTAGTGCACTCTGTCATTTAAAACCACTTGTCAGCTCACATGTGTTTTGTGACAGTTTTAAAGTGTATTTTTGTGCATCATCAGATGTGGTTATGATGAGTAAGTGTTGAGTTCCTACCATTGTCGTGTTTGACAGCCATCCCTGTGGAGCTGTCAGCTCACTTTCATCTGTGGTTTTATGATCTACTGTGAGCTCTCCGCTGCTTCGTGTCGCAGCCATTTCCATGGGATGGTGGGGCATCCTTCTGTTGCTTCACCAGTTTTGCGGGAAGGTTTCATTGTTAAAAAAAGTGAACTTGACCTTCCTGGGAGGACGGGGCTTGCCATTGATGGTGCCTCCCTTATGTAACGGTAGGGGAAGCACTATGTTACCATGGATCACTTATGGATTTACCGTATAGAGCAGGGATCACCAACTCTGGACTTATTGGACAAGTTTCCTGCAGGTTTTAGATGTTTCTTCTGTAACACACCTGACTCAGATTACTGGGTCATCAAGAGGCTGGTGCAGAGCTTGACAACAAGCTTTTGGAGAACTATTTAATTTATTTCAGCAGGGAAACATCTAAAACCTGCGCTGGCCCAAGAGTTGGTGATTCCCTTGTAATTTCGTTGCACTTGTTGCAATGAAAAATAAAGTTCCATTCTGTATGGAGTCAGAATAAACACCAGTGTTTCTCCCAGTTCACAGAAATGCGGGCGGACGACACTGATCCTCATCCATCCATCAGCAAATATCAGTTTGTCTGTTTCTACTTTTCAGTCATGCTTGTAACAGACGGAGGTATAATAAATAATTATAATGTCTGATTTCCAGCTGTTTGACGTGTTGTCAGATGTGCACTTTGTGCACTGACATGTGTGTGTGCACATGTCCGTATGTGGCGTCAGGGTGGAGCTCTGCTGTGGACAGAAAGAGCAGCTATGACATGGTATCATGTAAATCAAATAAATAACGGACTGTTTAGTTTTTTAACCAAAAGTATAAACCTGTTCTAGAGGAAAGGGGTCCGGAAATGACTTCTGCTGTGACTTGACACTGTATGGAAAACAAGTTCAAAATACATTAACTTGACCCTACCCCCCCAAGGTGTAGTGGAAACACTGCTACACTTTGTGGCTGGATTTTAAACCTCCTGGACGGGATATAAATGCCTGGAAAACTTTTGTAGATCACTTAAAGGTCAAGCCATCGATCACAATTTACCCCACAGAGTTACACAATACTATTCCCGAGAAATAGATGACAATAAAAATAATAGCACTTGGGGGTTCTGGCAGTTTTAAAGGTTAAATCAGTCTGTGTTGTCTTGACAAAGAAGCCTTGTCTCTTGTTTATGATCCATTTTTCCTTGAGGTCTATACTTTTTTAAAGCTGGCTTCATCGCCATCATTTTGTCCTCTTAGTGACCCTGCCGTCAGTCAGACCATCTTCCACCACTGAAACCAGCAGCGCTTTACTGACTGCCAGCAGCTCTGAGTCGGGATCCCAAAGAGCAACAAACTCTTCATGAACTCAGAAAAATACGGATTTGGGATAATTTATTTGCAGCTTGTTAGATCCTGCACATGGTGGATGCTTCCTTTTGTTGCATATGCCATACTTGATTTATCTGACAATGAATTTCTTTTCTAGTGTGGGAATATTCCTAACTCCTCTTCAATCCATCAGGATTAGGATTCCTTTATATGATTGAGCGTTCGTGTACGAATGATGAATCTAGTGTGGAAAAAGAAGCAGCACGTTTCAGAAGCTTCTTCAAACTGTAAATCCCTTCATGTTCCTACAAAAGAATTCGTTCAGAGAATTTGTTTTCCATTTTGTCTGAAAAAGATTTTACTTTTACACATTTTTGATGGAGAACAACTTTTCTTTTGTGGAGTGTTCCAGCAGAACATGTCTGAGAATCGGCCCACATGACAGTTTCTGCTCTCCTGTATTGCTGTTGACAGTAACAGAAACTCTGAGGTTTTACAGAGGAATGTTTGGACATTTGGTCGAGGGGTGCGCAGCCAGTTGTCTTGGCCTGGCAAACAGCAGTGTGTGTTTGTGTGTTTTCTCTCTGCATTCCAGTAAAGGTAGCCTCCAGTAGCAATCTGCACAGTGGGGGGCGGATGAGGATGTCTTCAGATAGAGATGCTATTGTCCTGACTGCATGCGTGTTTCCATTACTACTGCTTAGCTTTTCTAACTGTCTAGTTTAACTAAAAACATATGATGTGCAGCAGCCAGTACACCATACAGCATACTGATGATGGAGACAAAAAAAGCAGCAATTTATGCTCAACGTTGTCTCAATAACTGGACGGAAAAGGAACATTCAGGTCAAAATGGTCTTAATTTAATCATATTAAGTCATTTCTTTTTACTGGTTACATGCCCTGTTTTATTTAGCCTTCCGTGATAGAAAAACAGTTATAGTTAACCTTCAGTCAACACAAAATAGTTCCTACATCACAGCACAAGAAATGAAGAAAATCCAAGTCCAATGGCAGACGAACCCTCAGTTGTTGAATGTTGCCTCAATTCTTTATTTAGAAAAGTGAAACTAGGTGGTTTTTCAGTTTACAGAAGATGCAATTTAAACTAAATGATTTCATTTATTCAAATCTTACATTTCAAATAATGTAAGATTTGAATAAATGTCAACAACTTAATACTTAAGTTGTTTCTTATTCAACAAGGCAAGAGCTTAGGTTAAGACATGATTAGATATTATCATTCAGTCTAGCTTGTGTAACCCTTTACTCATTTAAGATACAAGCCTGGAAACAACAAACCTCCTACTGTTAATGTAAACTACATGTCAGATCGCGATTGGAACATTTAGTAACGGTAGGAGCCCAGAAAATGAGTAACCACAATAAAACACAGTCCCAATCTTACAACGATAACACGTATTGAATTGTTTAAAGAACATCATAGTCGCGAGTCTTTGAACATAAAGAAAGATTAACCTGTGTGCACATGTAGTGAGGAAAAATAAAAGCAGAGCCAGTTCTTAAATATATTAGTCTCTCTCCAGAGTAGTTTGGTGGATGTTTCTGAAATCAGGCTCGCCATCCATTACTGGAAAGTTCTCCAGAAGGTTTTTAACCAAGGGGATTCTGTCTCTCTCTGTCTCTCATGCTCCTTTTTACGTTCATAAATAGATACGTCCGTTTCAGACGTCACTGCTTTCATACTTTCATACGTCCTTTACGTCAGCCTTTCCCAAACTTCTTCTTTGTACCTTTCGCTAGTCTCGAGGCAGCTACGCTGCTCAGCATTGCCCCAGTGGTTTCCTCTTCTTCTATAGCTTTAGCCCATGGGTCACGTCTGGCAAATTTCTTGGATGTCTCAAACACCTCACGGATGTCTGTGAGTCCCGGTGGCTTCTTTGTGGTTGGCTTTAAGATTTTTGCATCTATAGCAGCAGGGTATGTTTCAGGTGACTGATCGGGTTTGTAGTATTGAAGCTTGGGCTACTTTTCCCTCCTCGTGGGACTGGTTTGGAACAGTTATTACAAATAACCACGGAACTGTCTTCTTCGGAAACTTTGAAGAATTCCCACACACCGACGCCATGTTCTCTGTTGTCAAACGTAAGCACGCTGTAATAATTTCCTGTTATCGGCCTGATAGTTATCGTGCATCCCTAGACTTTGCCTCTGCATTTTACCATCTCTAGATTCATTAAAGAGCAGTGAGGTACAATCTGCAAGAGTACTAATTAGTACCCACAGTAGAAGATGCAGTACAACAGCAGTACCTTGGAGGGTACCATCCCAGCAATAAACCTTTGTACTTAAAAGTACATTTGGATACTTTATTTCCTGTGAATGGATTTATGTTTTCTGACAGCTAGTTTAACAAATATAAATACCTATCGAATGACCCAGCTCCATCCCATTTATTCACAACATGACAATAATATTCTGCCAATACAGATACCTGATTCAGTTTTCACTTCCCTGATAAGTGTTTTATATTTACTCAAAAAGCTAATGCAAGAGGTTGAAACAAATCCCCCATCACAAAAAAAAAATAAATAAAAGAAAGAAAAAGAAAGAGTCCAGACTGCCACTCGGGCCAATGCAACACAGTTATCACATGAATGTTTTTGAGATAAACAGTTTGTTGCAGGAACATGCAGTTGGTGAAGCTGCTGGCAGCTGTGTGTGTGTGTGTGTGGGTGTGTGCGTGTGTGTGTGTGTGTGTGTGTGTTGGGAGGGATTGGAATGCATCTATCTGTGATCTGTGGAGCCTTTAGCTGTTTGTTTTAGGCTACGTCTGGATGCTTCCCCTCACACAAACTTTCTGTCTTTGTGAGGACCCACCCAAGCCCCGTCTTTTTAAATGCAAACCTCGACTCCAGCACAAACCTGCAGGATCCGAACCTGCTTCCTCAACCTAAAACTCTCATACAGCATCGGCCAAAAAGATAAACTGTCACAAACTCACCGTCCTCACAAAAATAACATGCTTGATTCTGTCAGGAAGGAAACTCTCAATCATGTAAATGTGTTAATGTTGCTGCCTGTGTGTGTGTTTCTTGGAAAAAGTGGAGAACATAAAGATATATGGGTTATACATGTCTGTGTTATGGGTGAAGATGTCCTGACCCTGAGGCTGCCACAGTTGTTGTTGTTTTTATCAGACGCCCTATGTTTTTAGAGCACTCCTGTCTTTACCTTCTCACCAGGGGGCCACACATCCACACACACCTCAGGCATGTTATGTTAACTCACATTACACCTGAATTGCATCTTGATGTGATGGAAAACAGTTTTTAGCTCCCCCAGTAGGCTTTGTGTTCTGCTGACCTGGCACTGAGTTGCAGTAAAATGTGCTGCAATTTGGACAAGAAATCATTTTCAGCTCAAGACTGTCAGCTGAAATTAAATCCCTTAATTTCATGTTGGGATAAATTTTGCATCCTGGAATCTATCTGGGAAGTTGTTGAAATAGAAAAACTGGTTTTCAATAGAAATCCACTAAAATCAGAGCAGATGATGTCCTTCTAGGTTGAGGTAAAAAAAACTGATTCTCTGATACTAATTTATCCTAAAAGTTGGCATAGAGTTATCAGTACTTAAGGGGTTAATATACTTTCCTTTTGGGTTGCCAGTTCCTGGGAGGCTGTTGTGTGGGACTGACATGTTAAGGAAAAGAGTCCCAGTTACTGTGGACTTCCTTAAATTGGACTATTCCATGTCATCTGAGGAAACATTGACTTATAAGTTAACATATAACAAAATTAAATAACTATTTAAATGTATTAAAATTTTTATCAATTATTTGTAGGGAAAAAGTAGAAAAAAGCATCTTATAATAATAAAGAAAGAGACAGAGCGCTGGATGTCAGCTGTTAGTTATTTACTGTATCACCGGGTCATTCTGGTATCGATGCAGCTCCGGTAGAAGAACCAGGCATTCAGTGCAGCCAAAACATGATAAAACTCCACAACAGGCCGTCTTCTAGCTGCAGCCAGAGATGAATACTCGGCATCTTGTCAAAGATGTCTGCTCCTAACCTGAGGAGCTGACCATTTCTCCCCCATCTGAGTCTTTCTTGTTCATTTGTTGGAGCACAGCCAAAGCTTATTCTGCATTTGTTCTTCCATTTCTTGTTTTAAATGTTTTTTTTATGCAGCGCTCATTTTTCTGTCTTTCTGTTTGTTAGCAACCCAAAAAGTTATGGGCAGATTTTTATAAGATTTTCTGGAATAAAGGAATAAGTGAGATTTGGGGTGATCTGGATCACTGTCTGGATAAAGAAAATTTTTAAAGGATTCTTTACTCACTCAGAAAGTCCTGCCTTGTCTAGGAAGAGGTCCTGTAGCCTTTTCCATCGATTCGTTCTGAAAGAAATCCAGAGTTAATATGTAGTATTTATTTATTTAGTTAGAAGGAGACTTTGTGGTTACTTTGGCATAAAATCTTAGAAATAAATTAAATTAAATAATGTAAAATGAGTGTTTATGTAATATTACACAATTGATAATAATTGTGATAATTATTATATCATAGTTATTTACTGGACAATTACTTGCTGCAGCTCCATTTTATTCTGTTTCCTGTGTGTGTGTGTGTGTGTGTGTGTGTGTGTGGGGGGGGGTGTGTGTGTGTGTGTGTGTGTGTGTGTGTGTGTGTGTGTGTGTGTGTGTGTGTGTGTGTGTGTGTGTG
>JBAFTA010000006.1:25310410-25323414 GCA_036919975.1 Melanotaenia parkinsoni
TTGGAGTCCAGTGAACTCATCGTCATGTTCTAGAAAGCAGGTGGAGATGATCTGAGCTTTGTGACATGGTGCGTTATTGAGGGGTGTTGAAATGAATCATTTGTACGATGCATCGTGATTTGGATGTGGACCATTCTGCATTGATGCAGCAAATAATTGATTATATTAATGTAATGTATATATGCTGTCATAGCTTGTGTGTGTCGTGTGACAGCGATTTCGAGGCTGAATGCGTTTTGAAGCCTTCACTTAAGAAAACTGTAAAACTAAGCAAACATACGGAAAATAAATCAAAGTGGAAATACATTCACTGTCTCGGGGGAAATCACTTAAGATTACACTTGAAAATGGTAAATGGTCTGTATTTATAAAGCACTTTTACCCAAAGCACTTTACGATAAACATCACATTCACCCATTCACACACACTAGCTTAAGGCTAACATCTATAAAAAATACCATTGGCAAGCTAGCAGTTAGCATGCACATACCGACTACAGGGAAACAACTTTGTCCATCAACAACCGTTTGTCTCAACAATATTCTCCGTGTTCAATTACAAATGTTTCTTAAATATGAAAAATAAAGTTCAATGATGAAGTTAAAAAAAACATCAGGGCTTACATGTTTATGATGTTTGTCAATATCAGAATATTTAGATTGATTTCTAACATAATTTTAATTAAAAAGAGAGTATAATTATCTGATCCTGCTTGTATTCATGCAGGATGGATCCATGCTTTCATGTAGTTTCCACTAAATTCTGGGCCCGCTATCTTAATGTTGCAGCTGAAATGGAGACCCATCAGACCAGCAACGTTTCTCCATCTTCTGTTGTCCAGTGTTGGTGAGTGTGTGTGAATTGTAGCCTCGGTTTCCTGTTCTTAGCTGGCAGGAGGCACCTGGTGTGGTCTTCAGCTGCTGTAGCCCATCTGCTTCCCATTCTCTGTAAACCCTAAAGATGGTTGTAGATCAGCAGCTTCTGAAATACCAGATCATCTAACATCAACAACCATGTCACGTTCAGAGTCACTTAAATCCATTTTCTTCCTCATTCTGATGCTCAACAAGTCGTCATGACCATGTCTACATGACTAAATGCAGCATTCTTGCTACCATGTGATTGGCTGATTAAATATTTGTAATAAAGTGGTCGGGGAGCGTACTTTGTTTTCATAATTTGATGCTCCTTTTTGTCACAGCTAGATTTTAACAATGAAGCAGTTCTGCTGCATATTGTATAGATTAGGGCCCAATCCTATTTCTTCTTTTTTACCCCTTCCCCTACCCTTTGCTTTTCCTTACCCCTCATCCTTTAAACCAAAGCATTACAGAGGGTCGGGATAAAAAAACATTGCCTTAGGAAATGAAATACCCCTACTTTACCGTTATAAATTATCAGAAGCCGTTGCCAGTTGTTACTTCACACAAAGCTAAAAGTATGACAATGGAGTGGCAACAAACTGATGACAACAAACAAAAATGCCATCTACAGCTTTGTTGCCTGGGCTGTGGGCATATTTTTGTGTTTGTCTTGCACACTGATCAGACTGTTATGGTGTCTTGTCCCATGAACAAACTGCTTTTCCCCCTTCTTTGACCATACCTGGGAACAGTACTTGTTTTTCAGGGATCTTCCATAGTCTGTAGCAGCAGGTCAAAAACGTGCAAAACATCAGCCCAGGATGAAAAAAGTTGTGCCTCGTTGCATCTCAAGTTGCAGCTGGGTCATGACCTGGGTCTCTGTGCCATTTAGGTAAATGTATTCATTCTCCAAAACCAGTGAATCCAGGAATGCCCTGCAAATGTAGCTGAAAACATCCATGAAATGAAATAACTTTATGCCACACACAGCAAGCCTTTATGAAGAATATGTGTGTGATCAGTAGCTTGAGTGAGTCAGAGCCATTTCAGTGAATGAAAAGATCCAAAAGCGAGAAGTTGACAGATAAAGAAATAGTAAAAACAAAGAGGCATTGCTCTTCTGCATAAAAGAAAAACACACTGCTAACCTGAGAGAGAAGAATCATGTTCACAAGTGTTGAGCGTTTATTCACATGCTGGTCTTGGTCCATGTGACTGAGCTCACAGGATGTGTCTGTGGTTTTCAGTCCACATCCAGGAGGCTGGAGAATAATCAGTGATTGAAAAGTCAGTGTTGAGATTTTTCCTTTTGTTTCTCCTGTAAACTTGTTTTTCTTCCATTACAATCTTTTTTTTTCTTCTTTTCAACTATTTTTTTTACTTTTTCCTTTCCTCCTCTATCACTCTGGTATTGAATTTGATCCAACTGTGTGAGTGACCCAGGGTCTCAGCTCTGCAACTTCATCCAGGAGGGGCTTATCCGTCTGGGACATCATTGTCTCATTCATTCCTCTCAGTCTTTCCAATGGAAAGGCCGTTTAAGGACAGCACACCCCAGCTGCAACACCGCTGATCAATGAAGCTCGACAGCAGTATACATACAAGCACACACACACGAGTTGCTGTTGGCGCTTTTAGTGCGACCGTGGGAGCTTTTCTTTCTTTTTCCATCTCGGCAGCTCCCCTCCTCCCGCCCTGATAAAGAAGGTCTTGTGCGAGCGTGGGTGTGAGGAAGGGAGGAGAACCTCACAAGGCTCAGACTGGAGGGCAGAGGTTGGGGAAGGGTGTTTCTTTGTGTGCAGTTGGTATGAGAAAGCGTGAGGGAAAAGAAGCTTGTTTGTCATAAATGTGCAAAACATCAGGGACATGAAGCTGTAGATGCAAGAAAAGGGCCCTTAGAAACGCGAGGGCCTCGCTTCACGTGGAATTTAACCTGGGGACCTGGAACTCGGCCCAGCTCCCAGAATGAGTGGAGAAAATAAATAAAATGAATGTTTTAGTTGGGTGTAAACACAGTTATTTTCAGACATTTTTCCCCAAAGAACTGGAGTACTTTCCCAACTTTGACTCTTAAGGATTCTCCTTGTTTCCATTCAGCAGATTTGCAGTGATGCTCTGTGTTGGTCGAATGTTGAAAGAGAGACTGCTGTGGGAATAAAACTGGGAAAAAACTTTTAGTCCAGAAACAGGATTTTGCCTCAATAGTCAGCCTCTTTTTTTACTTACAGGAACTTTTCTGCCCTTTAAACCGGTGGATCCCAAACTACTTTCGTTGAAAGCCCACTTAACGCACTGACCAAAAATCCTGGCTCCCACATGTACCATCACTTAAATGGTCAAGAGTTTTTTTCAGTTAGCCGTTATTGTAAAATCTCGTCACGTGAGACTCCACTTTGAGGAGGATGGAGATTTCTAGCACTTCGTAAAACACTTCGCTGTTGTTTGCTATCAGGGATGGCAGTTATATTTTTCTTTAAAAGACTCCTGCGTGTCCTCACACCATGCCATCGTATGAAGACATGTAAATGCAGAAAAAGGGTTTCCATTACACTTTTGCAATATACTTTTATATCAACACGTCTGAAAAACCACCTCATGAGAGCTTAAAAACGTTTTAGTGATATTTGAAAGATTTTTTGACATTTATTTTTTTTTATATTACCAGTTTTTTATTGTGATATTTAGGTTTTGCACAATTCTTGGGGTAATTGAAACGCAGCTACTGTCTGGATTGTCTGAAGTTTTAAAGGATTCTTTACTATTGCCATTAAAGCTTCTGACTTAACAGAACAAAAAAGAAAAACAGATGACATCATGGTAGATATTATAATCTGACAGTTTTTGAGCCAGATTATGTTGATATTCTGGATCTGGTGATCCAGAAGGTTAGAAATATAGGGGCTACTGGGTAGGCTGTTGGGTCTTTTGGGTTTTCCTCAGTGACCCGATGGCTTAGCAGAGGTCTGCTCTCTCTGAGTACTTCTAGTTTATCATATTTTTGTAATAAAAACCAGATACCTATCACCATGTTGCTAAGAGACCTCTATTTTGATCTGGAAATTGTGATGAAGACATTTCCTGTTAAACCTTTGACCAAATAGATATCTTAAATTGACATTAATGGTAAACGGTAATGTCCAGTTAGAACTAGCAACCTGTCCAGATGTACTCTGCCTCTCGGCTGCTCCGCTTCCTGCAGCATGAGGTTCAGCCTCTTGTGAGTACTTGTGGATGGGGGAGGGGCCTCCGGTAGCACCTGCGGCTCATTGAAAAGAGTAAACAACGTGTTTTCGCACCAGTCTCAAACATATATGTAGAAATAAATCACAGTTATGAGCATCACGGATCAACTTCTTGCTACCTGTAGACTCTGATAGGACCAGCCGAACCATTAGTTCTGGAGTTGACAGCTTTTTTAATCATACACAGTTTGAGTTTAAATTTTATTCATGGTCCTCCACCTGATTCTGGAGTATAGATGCCTTTCAGAGGCGCAACGTCATTACGCATTATACTTTACTTCCGCTGTTTTAAGTACCAAACAACGCAAGGGAGAGAGGCTCAGTGTTTAGTACAGATCGATAATTCTCATTTTAATCCACGAGAATTAAAAGATACAACGAAAAAATAGCTGTTATTGGATGCGATTTTTACGGAGTCACTGCAGAAATTTTCCAACTGTTACCATCAAATGACAAGCTATCAGATTATTCCTTTCTCCACATTTATATCTACCTCATACACAATCCATCTTCGTATGGAGGAGAAAGTCTGAAAGCTTTTAAATGCACGGATGCTTATTTCACGGCAGGCTGGGTCATTGACCCGAAAATATTGCATGTCAAAGACAAGAAGATCTTTTTGCTGAAAGGAAAAGTAAGTCGTGTTCTGGTGATCGACTTTATGTAAACAGTGACTAATGCTATGTAGCTGTTAGCACTGCACAGGAGGAGGCTACGACAATATGAATAATCTACTGAATTATAGAGCAAGACTGATGAGTGCTGTAAGAGTGATGTTAAGGTCCTAAATAAACTATTTTAGAATTACAAGCGATGGGTGAACAAGCATTGAAATTCACCTGATACAAAATGAACACCTCACAGACGGCTACTTGCAGTCGGCCTCCAGTTAGCTGAAAGCCATCTCTGATGACGTTCTTCTTCCTTCGGTAATCGATAAAAAGATATATCTCGGTCTCCTTTCTTTTTGTTAGCACAGCATTTTGACGGCGTCTCCGACGACCTGTGTGGTTCAGGTGCACAGTGCAGGTGCTCAATGTGGCGGCGGCTAGCGTTCGAATGCACTGACGTCAGCTGACATGTATGAATAGGTCAAATGACAGTAGCTCTGAAACACCAGTGTAAATGAATGTGAATTCAAACACTGTCAAAATAGTAAATGTGGTTAAAAAAAATGAAAAGAAAAGAAAGAAACCTGACAGCAGCCTCCACCACCTCCAGTCATATTTCCACGTAGCAAACCTTTGTTTCCAAATGTGTTCCTCTGTGGAGACGTTATGTTTGGCAGCTAAACAGTGGCGGTGCAGACAATAGCAGCAGCTCAGAGCTGTTCTTCTCCAGAGGGTCTCCCCCTCCCTCCTCTCTCCTCCTTCTGCTCAGAGTCTCATTCCCAGGGGGGCCATTACCATTAGATGAGCTTTTTGCAGGGTCTCTCAGGACATGTGGTGGCCTGTCAGGTTGATGGCTCTGTTAAGGGTCCTGACACACCATGCTGATTGTCGAGAGAGGGGCGCCAGTTAGCAACATGTCTGCTTATTACTTACATTCTGCAGCCAGTTTTGGAGATCACTAGCCACTTTATTAGGTCCACCTTACTAGTTTGGTGTTGGACCTTTTACCTTCAGCGCCATCTTAATTCTTAGTGTCATAGATTTAACAAGGTGCTGGAAACATTCCTCATGGATTTCGCTCCATGTTGAAATGATAGCATCACTCTCACTGCAGAATCGTTGGCTGCACAGCCTTGATGAAAATCCCGTTCTAACACATCCTAAAAGGGTTTCAGCGGTTTGAGATCTGGTGACTGTGGAAGCCATTGTACAGTGAACTTGCCATGTTCAAGAAAGCAGTTGGAGATGATTGGAGCTTTGTGACATGGTGCGTTATCCTGCTGGAAGTAATATCAGGAGATGGTCACTGTGGTCATAAAGGGATGGAGATTGTCAGTAAAATGGTAAAATTATGCCGTATCGGTACTATCCTCACACACCGTTACACCACCAGCAGGTTGAACCGCTGATACAAGACAGGATGGATCTATGTTTTCATGGTGTTTACACTAAATTTAGCTCCTATTATCTGAATATGGAGCTGAAACAGATTTGTTAGACCAGGCAACGTTTGTCCACCTTTACTGACCAGTTTTGATGAGTCTGTATGAATTGTAGTGTGTTTCCTGTTCTTAGCTGACAGGAGTGTTTTTAAAAAGTTTAGCTTCTAGTATTTTCTGTCAAAATGCCACTAAAGGTAAACAAAACAAAACAAAAACAATGGAGCTCTGCATAATGAAGAAAAACTGTCTGCAAATGTGATAGTATCTCATATTTAAATCATATCAGACAAAATGTGGTACAAACATAATTCTGCTCCAGCAACACTGTGATGAAGTGTTCAAGGTGCTGAAGTGGGTTCAGTTTATGTCTTGACACTAAATTAATTCAAACCTCTGCGGATAGATTATTGGTCGGATAATCTCGGTAAGGAGTACAATTTTATCTTTTTTAATTTCTCATATGGACCATATGTTTTTGCGTCCTTAATAAAGATTATCTATAATCAGTATGCAACAACCTACATTTGAGTCTGTTTTTTGCTGGCTCTTTAAAAAACATCTAGTCAGGCTATTTAAGAAAGATCAACTGATGCAGGATGCAGGACCTTTTAATTATCAATGTTTCCTAAACATCTTCATCTGCATTCCACAAGCTACTAAAGGAATGGTTTTTTACTCTATGTCTGTTCAGTCAGGGTTGCTCTGACACCCAGAGGTTAACAAATAAGCTCACAAAATTATTTATGACACAATAAAAACAACTTGTGGTAACATTTACAAGACATTTAGCCTTTTCTCTCATGAGTCTTGATTTTAAAAACTTGCTCTGCTGCTTGTTTGTTTAATTTTTAGGAACTGAAGAAGTACCATTTAGGGATATTCTAAACAGAGATCAGATTTGGAGCGCTCAGACTATTCATCTTTGCGTGTACCTTCCCAATTCAATTATCCAAAAAATCCTCCTTCAAGCTCATTTCATTCAAACACATGATAGTCTCTTCTGACGCCTGAGTGTAAATACTTTCCTGAGTCCTGTATAAATCCTCTAAGTCTTTGGAAAACTTCACATAAACAAGTGAAGAATTGTTTCCTTCTCTTCGTTTCTTGCCAACACTTGTGCGTCTCTGTGCGTGTTAATGCAGATTGGGATTATTGCCTGCACAGTTAAAGAAATGATGCAGCTTTCCCCCCTAAATGTAGTCAATGTGACCATTTGAGCATTTCCATGCACCAGTGTGTGTTGTGGTTTTTGGTGCACGTATATACACACAGACCTTCTCAAAGCTGTCTAACCCAGAGAGCTACTCATTTTGGCTGTAATGTGAGGTTTAAATACACACGTGTAGGCGCCGCCTTGCAGTGGAAGACAGAACCATATTTCCATCACTTCAGAGGCCTCGCTCTGACATTCACTTGATGATAACCACTGCTTGCCTTAGGTATTACTGAAACCCTAAACCAAATTTCCATCAGAAAAACCTAATTATTTATTTATGAGGATTTGCTTTTTGTCCCTAGAAGATTGTCAGTCCCCACAGAGCAGTGGTGTAAACAGACAATGTCCCCACAACACCATAAATATACGAGTATGCACACACCCACAGCACTGTTAATGATCTTCAGTCTGAAGCTGATCGTTTCAGTCTTTGATAAAGAGGCTGTTGTATGTGTGTGTGTGTGTGTGTCAGTTGATAACCGGGTGATGACAACCTGTGACCAGCATGTGGATTCCTGTGTTTGTTTTTTCTTTTAGGGAACAGTAATCGGCACACTGCCACCATACACACACCCGAGGCCATGAAGTCACTCCTGAAATCTAAATATAAAAGGGTGTGTCTGGTCCATGTGTGTTTCAGAACACAGAGAGAGTATTCTTCTCCGTCTCCCCAATGCCCGAGTTGACCTCACCCTGTCTGGCCATCCTACAGCAATACAAAACACACACAGACACACACACACAATCACGTGCACACATACTGTACAGACGCACACACACAGACGCGTAGGTCAGACTAGAGTGAAACTGACCCAGAAAACAACAGAGAAATGGCTTATTGTGAAGACTGAGAAGAGAAAAACTGCTTCACCAACAGCAGTTGAACATCACGTGCAGCCAGGCCAAGACAGCAGATCTTCTCTGACAAGCTGGCATCACAGTTGTTTTCATCCTGTATGTGCTTACACACAAAGTGCATTTCTATTTGACTCTGCTTTTGGCCACTTTTGTATTTTTGCAGGTTATTAATAAACTGAGACGTGAATGAGAGCACATGTTGCTGCGTGTGTTAACTCTGCAGAGTCATTAAAGGATCTCTGCACCATACTAAAAACTAAGCCTCGTAATGCAGTGCATCTGTCACAGATGACTCTCCTGCATTTCATAATCACTGCAACCAGGGCTCTAAATGAACTTTTTTTGATCATAAGCCAGTGCGGTTTGCGGATTCCTAAAGTTACCAGCCACATCAGAATTTCCATTTAACATTTTTTTTTCTTTAAGGCAAAATAATCCAGAATTATGGCTGTCGGACATTTGGAGTCTTTGAACAGAGTATCACAGTAAAAAAATAATAAATAGATGTATACAATTATCTTGACTGACACATAATCAGATACCTTCAGAGCGCTCATCAGAACCAGTCCGAATGTGTGCCATCGTGTGTTATTCACTGTTCCCTTAGCATGGTATTGGTGTTTGCACACAAACTCTGGCCAGAACTCAACGGGTTTCACCTCCTCGTTCATTGACATCATTCTCCCCTACCTCCTTTATTGTCTTGTAACCAGTCTTATTCTTTAAACCATCCAACCACCGTCGTGTTTTTATTCTACACATCACTCTTTTAGGCTACATTTTGTTCATCATTTAGCTGCACTTTGTTCAGGCAGTAGAATTTGACACCATAGTGATCAGACATGGACGAACTCCGTAAAAATACGACTGCTAGGATCTGATTCAGCGCCATGTTTTACTCTGATGTGATGCAAACAGAAGCTGTCCTGAATTAACCAAACGAGGGTCGCAGTCCAGCTGGTTTTCAATGTGTTCCTGCTTTAACACACCAGAATCAAATTAAATGGATCTAACAGCCTATCATAATGATAGTCAGATTTAAGTCAGATGTGTTGGAGCAGGGACACATGGTAAACCTGCTGGATTGTGGCCCAAACTAATTAAGGAGCCCTGCAATAGATGAATGAGTTTTCTTCTTCATTGTGTGTCTTGTCTTTTCCTTTAGTGATACTTGATGCAGAACCACCTCTGGCAAGAAGTGGAATTAAAAAGGTCAGATTTGTTGGAGTAGTTCAGTGTGAACGCAATCCTCACAAAAGCTGCACCCCAGCTGATACAATTCCTAGTCTAGTGTGAATGCACCCTTAAACTTCTGGAGTTCAATTTTGTTCTGTTCTGTTCTTTATTTATTTATTATTTTATTGTGATTGCATTCATGTTGACACAAGTTGGCTTCTGTGGTACTCAATATTTGGTACTCTTTGTCTGTCTAGCAACATAACTGAAAAAGGGAAATGTTTCGAAATGGAATAAGGAACATTTTGGGGGTGACTCGGATCACCATCTGGATCTAATGCCAAGTGTCATTGGCAAACAAAAACCAAAACAAACTGAACTAAAAAGAACAAAACAAACAAAAACAAGAAAACAAGATGGCATCATCGTAGATGTTAAATACACTAACAGCTAACCCAGAGTGTTGCTATTAGGGAAAGTGCCAACTTTACAGGCATTTGCTTCAGCTTGGTGTGTAGAAGTTTGTTTCCAGGCTCAAGGATTTCAAATAAGATGTGGCATCTATCCAGATGATGAAATAGTGATATTAGCTTGAAGTATATATAAGAGTGTTGGCATGGGGATGGTTACTAGGTGGGCTGCTGGGCCTTTTGGGGTTTGTTCTAAGGTGAGTGGCCTCGGCAAAAGTCTGCTCTCTCTGAGTCCTTCTAGTTTAGGTTTATTAAACACATGTTTACTTCTAACTGATAATACAATACAGTGGGGGAAAATCACCAATGCAGGAAAGTTATAATGTCAAGAAGAGTCTCTGTGTCTTTTTTGTAATAATTGCAAAGTTCAACCATGACTCAGCATGGGACGGTAACACACAACGACAGTAGCTTTGTCAGATTTGTGTCGAGCCGAGGCACAATGTTAAGCTGTTCAGTCAGATGATGCTGGTTTATATATGAGCCAAGAAGGCTAGCCTCATTGATACAGCTCATTACGCTTCAAGTAACTTTAAATATTACTTCTCCTTTGTGGAAAGTTGGCCCTCTGTCTCTTGTCTAGAGACGTATGATTTTAAATTTCCACAACTGACAATCTCTAACCCCCTTTGTAAAACAAATTATCCCTCACCCTTCCTCAGTCTCTATCACATTCCCATCTTCCATTCTTCGGCTTCCCCCCCTTACCCTCACTAACTCTTGTTTTGTATCTGTGGGAAAATGACAGAATTTTTTTCTGGCTTAATGGTACACTGATAGTTGTGAACAGTGAACAGTGTGTGTGTGTGTGTGTGTGTGTTGTAATCTTACAACAGCACCATTTACATTGGTGCTAAATTTATTGCACTGATGAGTAATAAGAGATCATATTATGGCTGCTGTGTTTTTTGATCTGTGTGTGTGTGTGTGTGTGTGTGTGTGTGTGTGTGTGTGTGTGTGTGTGTGTGTGTGTGTGTGTGTGTGAAAGTTCAGGTACCAAAATATATAAATAAATAAATAAAGATTTTCACAGGCTTTTTCAGGTTAGTCATTTTAAACTGGATAAGTCTGCTGCGCACACTTAGCCAAGTTATTTATTTTGCTGCTCTTTGGTGAACCTGGATCACAGTCGTTTGATTCGTTAAACACAGTGACCTCTAAAACATTTACTTGAAATTAACCTCTTTTTTTTTGCAGTTTATTCAAACATGTTACCATAAACACATTAGGACTTTGAATCACTTTTTTTCCTATACAGTTTAGTCTAATGAACTTCTGCAGTCTTACATTATTTTACAAAGCACGTCAAGTTAAACATGCGTCTTTTTTTTTTTTTTTTTTTTTTCCAACAAACAAAATGAAAAGCAATTTAAACCGGGGGCGTCATGGAGTCAAACGGGCCGGTGGCACCCTGCATGTAAACAGAAAGCACAGAAAGCAGTATAAAATATGTACAAAGGCAATATTTCTTCCCTCTTCGCATTGAATTTGGTTTCATTATGCTCATATGTTCACACTTTTACTTTTTTTTTTCTTTTTTTTTTTTTTTTTTTTGCAAATTCTTGTTTGGCATAGATCCCTCCCACTCAGTCTTTAAAAAAGAGCTATAATCACAAAAAAGAAAAAAAAATCCCATCGTCTGTTTTATATGTTAAAACCTGTATATATATATTTACATTTATATATTTACAATGCAGCAATGTAACACGTCTTCATAGTTAAAAAAAAATCAAAAACACCTGGACATTTAAATTGCTGTGCAAGTTCACCGGTAAACACATGTAACCCGCATAATCCACTTTTATCTCTTTTTTTGAAAACAGATTGCAACTAATCCAGTTCAGTTGTCTTTGATTTCTTTCTCATCCGCAGGCAGCTCACGGGGATCGGACCCCGTGTCCGTGCATCACAAACACAGGCTATATATTTATTTAGATTTGCAACATTTAAGTCCCGCATTTTGCCCGTCAGCTGTTGTACTGGCACGCGTTCAGGCTGGAGCCGGGGCTCTGCAGGCCGCTGTATCCAAATGTTGGATGTTGTTTGGACTTGAGTCTCAGAGTGGCCAGACTGGAGTTGCAAGTGTCCCGGTAAACGCTGTACGGAGAGCCGGGAGGCCCGTACGGGCAAGTGGATGACGACATGGCTGAGTTGATGCCGGACGTTCCGATCCCGTTCAGGTTACTGATGTTGTTGAGCCCCGGGGTGGGCATACCCGGCACTGCGGAATGACCCATCCCGGACGCCATAGTCATGGAAGAGATAGAGTTGGGTGCCGAAAACATGGACTGCGAGGTGAGGGGACTCATGGAGTTGAAGAACGGGAAGTTTTTGGTAGACAGCGGCGCTGGGGTGAGGCCCTTATTGGTCCAGTTGTTGTAGGTATAAGCCGGGTACATGTCGTCATACGGCTGCATGAGGCCACTGAACTGCGGCAAGTAGCTGTTTTTGCACAGGTCCATCTGCTGGTTCCGCTCCCGCTTCCTCCACTTGGCCCGGCGGTTTTTGAACCACACCTGCAAGAAACATAGGCGTGATTGTATTAACACCAGCTCAGGGGAGCAGTGCCACGTGAGTCGTTACTGTGGTAACAACTCTTAAAATAACGTAAATAAAATGGCCTGAGCATCCCGCCCCTCCATTTTCTCCCTAAGTCTAATTAATCTATCACATGTGAACTGTGTGGCGCCATCATGAACTCAGATCATCAAATATTTGTTATCCAGTTAAAGTTATAAAATCAGTCTATCCAGAGATAATGACGCTAAAATCAAACATCACAAATTGTAGTTTATCTTGCGCTCATTTCAAGTAAGTAAAATTAAGCAAACTTAAATTTGGTGACGAAAAAAATCGCCGAAGCCTTCAGTGTGTGATGTGTTTAGGCCACACACACTCAACACTATTTACTTCATCAAATAAAAAAAATGTGTTACATGTAAAAAAAATTAAACAAAAGGTAAATAAAAAAAACTTGAGTGGAAGTTTTTTCTAAAAATAAATGTTGATTGATAATGTCCTAAAAAGTAGAACTAAATTTTAATTTAATTTTATTTATTTATTTATTTATTTAGGACAATGCATATTAATCAACATATGAGCAAAAGCTTCACAGTAAATATGCCA
>JBAFTA010000006.1:25348095-25379776 GCA_036919975.1 Melanotaenia parkinsoni
ATATATTCCTATGGATCTTCTATTGGACAGCCTCCAGGTGAAGCTCAAACACACGGGATGAGTTTGAAGGAGGCTGCTCTGGTTTTCTAACAAGAATTATCAGCTATTATATTTTCACTTTAATGCTTCACCAGAAACAGACGCAGCATTTTTGTTTTTTCTATAGCTTAATTTTTAAAATACCTTCTTAGCCACCAGCGCTGCACTTCTGGGGAAGACTTGATCCCGGTTAGTGTAGGTGCAGGATCAGTCAAAACTAGGGCTGCAACGTTTAGTCAATGTTGTTGGTAACAAAAATAGTCGACAACTAATTTACCTGTCGACTATTGTCTGCAAAAAAAAAAACTACAGAGTGAGACGTCTTCTTCGTTTCTTACCTCTGCTGAAAGTTACGCATGCGCAATAAAGTCCGCCAGGGAAAACATATGGCGGCCAACCAGGGAATAGAACCGCGGCAGAGGACGTCAAAAGTCTGGGATAACTTCACGTTAAACTTAAATATAAATAAATAAATAATAAATAAATAAATTAAATACATGTGAGATTTGTAAAGCGGACCTTGCGTACCACGGAAGTATGTCTGCAACGCTCGAACATTTAACGATGAGGCACATCAGACTTACTTAACAACCTTATGCAAGATTTCAAAGCTGGAAGTGAAATATGATGCATTTAATAATCATGAGATACATAATCTGATTGGCCGACTAGTCGTTCTAATAGTCAGTGACTAATCGACCATCAGAATAGTCATTAGTTGCAGTTGACTGTCATCCAGCATTTCTGCTTCATGTTGTTCAGGCAGGTAAAAAAAACTCAGTGAAATTAGTGCTGTACATTTTACAAATAATTTCAGTTTCCGCGATTCTCATCAGTGTTCTTCGCTGTGCTGTTCCTCTAAGCGCTTCGGTCTTCATTTCAAACCAACACACACACTGGTCACAGCTGATCAGAAGTGAAGAGCCACCCCTTCTCATGGGTTTTTATCACAGTGTTATTGTTCTCTGAGGTCGGGTAAGGAGGGAATGAACAGAATATGCAGACATTCAGAGATAATTAAAGTCCTTCACACAGACCCATAAAATGTTCGGCACACCGATGCAACCAAGAAAAAAAGCTGCACTCAGTAAAGTTTTGGTCGCATGTGCGATTTTTTTTTTTGGTCACACACTCTACTGTTTTGTGCCTGTGAGGACAAAATTGCTGTCCTTACATTCATAAGACGTCCCCATAAGTTGGTGTTTGGTTGGATTTTTGTCCGTAACACAAGCATACAGACACAGCTGCACACACACATGCAGTCTGGGGGATCGGGCAGCAACAAACAGTGCATTGTACTACAAAGCCTAAACTGGACTTCACCCTTCCTGCCATCGACCTCTGGTATGGGCCTGGTCTCATTGTACTGATTACCTGGAATGTAAAAATATGTGGGTGTGTGTGTCTGTGGTTGTGTGTGTATGTGTGTGAGAGTGAGAGAGACCCGTTGTACCAGCATGCATGCTTACATGTGTGTGTCTAAGCAATAAATATATGTCTGTGTTTGCCATTCAGAAATCCATCATCAAGGGTGATGAGGGCCTAAAAGGCAACCAGACAAGGATCTGATTGCATGCAGATGCAAGTGCACGCACGCACACACACACACACACACACACTAGAGAGGCCCATAAAGCAAACAAATAGATTCTAATCGGGCGAACATGGAGGGGTAGATGGGAGGAGGTGAGGTTGTTTAGGCTTTCTAGCATAGTTAACCCTTCACCTTGAGGAGAAGATGTGGAATGTTAAGAATCTGCTCCATACATGTGCACAACATACAGAAACACACTTTCTTGGATTCTGCCTGACATATAAGTCACCAGGAAATCCTTTGAAGCCCCCTGAAGGCCTCATGTTATTAAATATCTGCTGTTACGCAGTTGGCTAAACTTTAACACCGTTAATGTCAGACACTCACACCTCTGGATGTTTGCAGGGTTCAAGTCTGGTCAAAATGCTGAGGAATGGCAGCGCTTATAAGCTGTGCTTACTGCATAGTAGATCCATGAGTGGGCCAGGCTACAAAACTGTTTTATGTCTATAAAGGGCTTGTTTACTTATTGTAAGCTTGATGAGTCTATTACTAGCTAAGCAAATCTAAAGCAATCTTTTTGAAAGCGGCACAGAAGAAGACTGCTTTATAGTGAATAGCTTAGGTGCTGCCAAACAGCGTTTTAAGCTATTTCCAGAGAAACACTTTAAAAAATATATAAAGAAATTTACAGATAAATGCGGTGCTGGACATCCACAGAAAGAAATGGATATAGCTCTTCTCCAGGAATTACTTTTATTAATTTGGGAAAGTAAGAGATTTCATGCAGTCCGCCGAGGGGGTAATGACAACAAATACGATGCATTCATTTATTTTTTCCTGTTGAAAACTGTGTTATTGTTGTTTATTATTGCTGTCCATTATCTGCCCATGATGCTTTGTACCAAGTCTGTCCACCAGTTGTAAACTTTGTTCATGATGTTTCGATTTTTAGCATAATGCCTCTTTAAAATAGCTCCAATAGATGAAGATATGATATATCTTTATTTATTTAGCACACTCCCACACCAGTAGATGCTGTTGTGGAAAGTGTGCTAGACGCTAAATGAGTAGCGGCCACTGCTGTGTTTCTGGAGGCAGCAATGCCAGTTCAGTTGAGAAATTTGCTGTTGTCTATGCAGTGATTTAATTCTCAGCATTTTGAAGGCGACGCTAACAATATAGCCGCCACAGCTGAGTCAGTGTAGGACAAACACTGATTTCCCCCAGTGTTCACAGAGGCTAAGTTGGCTGTGTTTTGCAAAGTGAATCGGGTTGGTGAAGACAAATGCTAAAACTATTGCTTGTGTGAGTAATTCCCTCTTCCTTAGCAGCTGTAAAAACCAACAAATTATTATTTTTGGTCGCCCAGTGAATAAATCTATTAGATTAAATTGCATTGTCGTTCAGGTTACCCCTGATATTTTCACTAATACCCATTCAAACGCCTAATTCCAACACAACATGGACACCTGAAACAATTAGCTTACAGTTCACTTTAAGCTTCAGTTTTTTTTTGTATTGGGTGTTTGAAAAAACAGACAACCATGAGGAAGAAATCCGAACATTTGCTGCACTAATTGATCCAAGGTTGATGACTATTTAGGGAAGCTAAAAAGGATCAGCTTTGTCTCTCAATCAAACACACATTTCCTAGGAAACATATCTGTCCGATAGAAAAACCAAGGTGCCTTGCTCTGTGAAGGAATGGTGGATGACTCTTTCTTTGAGCCGCTAAATTGTCTGCTGTGCTTGCTGTAGTTTGCATTAGCTCATACCCCAGTGCTGGCAAACAAGCATACAAGGAAGTCACAAACTATGACGGGAACGAGGCCAGGTTGCTGAGAAGAACGTTAACTACTGCATCATAAGCATTAATAAAAAAAAAATTTACCGTTGGGTGATGTTTCAATCAGCTGCATCATTTTAACACTACAGATCAGCAAGAAACCACAGAATAAATGCCTGTAAATCTACATGAAACGAAGCGGCGTTATAAAGAAAAGTTGACTAAAATTCCTCCAGACTTGTGATAGACTGATGAGAATGTACGTTACGTTTCTAGGTTTTATCTACAACCAAAGAATATTACTTATCTCTACTATTTGTGTCAGCAGCACAGAGCGCAGTAGTTAAGACCATATTTCTTTCACTGCATTCCTGTTACAGGAGTGTGTTAAAAGAAATGCACATCAGTGAGTAGGACAGTGATAAAAGCCTCCTGTTCATCCATCACCCTTAATCATCATGTTTGTTTATAATTATCCTGCAGACTCTTATATTCTCCTGCAGACTTCTCATCCTCTCTCACATTCCCTGTCTTTCACCACATTTTGTTTTTCTCATCTCTAAACCCCCCGTCAGTCCAGCAGTCTCTGCTTTCTTTTCTCTTTCAATCTTTTTTTCATGCTTTACAAAGACATATGCATTTTAACACACTCACAGATATACACACATACACACACACACACAAAGAGGAAGTACCTCTGCATTTTTCCCCTGTCAAACAATAACAGTGTGGGTATTATTTTAGCAGCCGTCCACCTCTTTATCTGCGCTCCACAATGCTTCCTCTCTGACTGACTCACACATCCTGCAGGAGAGGGGGCGAGAGAGGCAGGGAAAGAATGAGACGGGGGAGAGAGAGAGAGAGAAGGAGAGAGGAGCAGAGGGGAGGGAGGGGGAGAAATTCAGAGTGCAGGAGGGAGACATAGCCATGTTTTGTCTTCCAGCGAGAGGAGCAAAGGAGGAGAAAGAGAGGAAAAGGAGGAGAGGGGATGTGAGGTTGGTTTTTCCCTCTTGGTCAGAATCTGCCACCTACTTGACTTCTTCACATGGACATCAGCTCTCAGATTTTCAGATCTCACACCTTCGCGTTGCAACCTGACTCTTATCGCACCTCAGCTGGCTTGAGGACAAAAGTTTTATGAGCCGGAGAATCTGCTCTACATGTAGAGAAGTTTGATTGAAGGCTTCTTAAGTAGCTGCTCTGGTGTGTGAACTTGAACTCTGCCTGTCAGGGATGCTGAGCTTTGAGTTTGATGGTTAATGCTTCTGCTTGCGGATTCAGGTAAGTTTCGAAGCCTTGTGTTGAAGGGTTTAATTTTCTTAAAATTTAGGGGAAAAAGAGAAATTTTTCTTTTCTGAACTTGTTAGTTTTGTTGTGCACAAACTTTCCCAATCAGGCATTTCTGTCCTAATCTCACATTTCTTCTGTGCTATATTGAGACTGTGTGTGTGACTCTGATTATGCATGGTGACCTTTGCAGAATCAGTCAGCTGTTGCTCTTTCTGACCATTAACAGGGAGATTCCAGCCAATCCTCTCAGAGCTACAGCTGATGATCATCTTTGCTTTTTTCATGGTTTTGACCTTTACCTTCATTATCAACATTCATCCGTCTCCAAGTTTAAGACGTTTAGCTGCTGCGCAACATTCTTAAAGGATATTTAAAAATAGAAACTTGCTAACTTTATTCAATTTCTTGGTTGGTCACGGAAAGACAGCAGCAAAAGTGGTGGCTTATCTTGTTATCTGTGTCTCTGTGTAAAAGACATGCTGTTATCCATCACAGGCCGGTGAATTCATGTGATTCCTCTTTGCTTGTTGTTGTAGCAGCGACAGGTTGCCAAATAGGTTACAGTGTCAGGCACAGGAAAGTGGCAGTTCTTTGGATTATGTTAATAGGAGTGAATAAAGGTCTTTGTATTTTATACTTTAATTAATGTGGCCAAAACGAAAGCGAGGGCCAGTCCTCTAAATGAAAGCACCAAACAATTTAAGTATTTTCTGTCTATGTTACTGACTTTGGTTTTAGAGGCCCAGAAATAATCCCACAATCAGTCCAATCAGTATCTGTTAGACCTAAATATGAGACTAAAACAACTATTTACGCTGTCTAAAGGTATGTAGACTGAAATTAAACTGATAAGTCAACATCAAAAATAACAGTTGCAATCATATTTCAGTATTTAGTTATTGTCACTGAGACTCCACTGAAATGAAAGGTTCATAATGAAGCTTCTGAGAATCTCATAACTTTGACATCTTTTGGAAGTCATGCCTTTTTTCAATACATTCCTCTGGTCAGACCTGTTACAGAACCACTAAACAACTAGATTTATATGGTAAAAAAGATGTTTTTTCCATCTGATACATCACATTTTCTCTCATTGCTCTCTTACAGTAGGTACAGTATTGTAAATGTAAGTCCTCACATCTGTGGGAGACTTGATTATTGACCCCTCTTCAGGTCTCTAAGCATTTATGGGCTTTACAGTTTAAAAAAAAAACTTTACATGTCTCCCCTGCATTTATTTTTTTAAGTGTTTCTTTACCGCACACTCCTTCGAACATCTCATCCTTTGTTTTGATTTTCGCAGTTATTCATCTCTGAAAATTAAACTTAGAGAAACAAGAGGTAGTGTCGAAGGGGGTCGGCTAATGTTTGTGGTATGTTCGATAATGGTATTTTGTCTGGTTGAGTTTGGATACTTCCCACACATATTCACACACACACACACACACACAATTACAGACACACATACACAGGCTTTACATAAACTTTCTCAGGGGATAATTCAAGGACATTGTCAGCAGAGTCGGAACAATCAGTGGGCTCAGATAGAAATCCCTCTTAAGGGGCCAGAACCAGGAAACTAGAGTGTTTATTTTGGAAATGGGTCTCCTGCCCCTGCTTTATCATAAACAATAATACTCAGAAATGGTCTTTTCCTTTCGCTGGTGGTGCCAGGATCCACATTCTTCTCCCAAAATTGTACCTCTAAATGTTTTTTTCTGAAATACCTAGAATAGTGTCCGTTTAGATTTTGTACTTCCCGTTTGAAGACTTTAAAAGTCCTCCGTCAAAGCTGCTGGTGGGAATTCAAGTGTGGGCCATCCAGCAGTTATTTCTGGTGTTTTCACATCCACTTTTTCATCATTTGGGCCCAATCTGGATTGAATTCACTCGAGACAAGTGTCATTTCTGTGAAGATGAGTCACTTCCTCAAAGACGTAGACAAATTCCCATCATGACCAGTACCCAGACCAAACCAAACGAGTGAACAGAGACTGACTCAACTCAGATTTGAATCCTGAGGAGTGTGACGCATTCAGGAAGAGTCCAGGTCAGTTCTCAGACAAGTTCAACTGATTCTTGTCAAGTATCAACTGAGACATGTCCAAGTTTCAAGGCCATTTCAGACAAGCTTAAGTCATGTCTGTCTTCAAATAAGACACATCAACTTGGAGTTGTTACAAGTCTTTATCAAAGAAGACGTCTCTAGTCGATCAAGACTTGTGCAGATTTCTAAAGGAGATAGTCCAAGACAAGTCTCAGGTCCTGTAGAGTTTTGCTTTGACAAGTCCAAGCCCAGTTTCAACCCACACTAGGATAATCCAAATATAATTCCAGTCTTCTTGCTCCTCATTTAGATCGGGATGCCACATAAGTAAAATCCATAAGCTTGAGTCAAGTTACAAGTCACCTAATTACAAGTGGCTGATTTTTTTCCAAGTTTCTCGTTGTTTACAGATTTTCCTGTCTAGGTTTTGCTTTTGATCACTGTACTGTACTGGCATTAAGATCAAACAGTGAAGATTTTCCTTTTAAAGTTTTGGGTCTTTTAAATTTATCTTGGACTTTCCCCATTTTCAAGCTTGAAACTTGAATGTGTCGGTCTTTTGTGAACACAGCATCTTACAGCAGCCAAATTTATGATAATATCTTATATTTCCCACTTAAATCTGATCCAAATCACATCTCAACTCAGCAGCTGTGTTAGTTTCCTCCATCCAGCAGCAGTATTCCCAACAGTGGATCAGTTTAAAACTCTATCACAAAAGTTCATTCAGACCTCAAGAAAGATTCATTTATCTCAGTCTGGTTCTCGTTTCTTTGGCTTTTTTCCTTCTCTCTGTTCTTTTTTTTTTTTTCTATCTCACGTTCACACTCTGTCTGTGGGGGTTCAGCTGAATCTGGCAGCATGTGAGGTCGGAAGTCTGAATAAGGGAATTAGCCAATGTCTTGGGATACGCCGGAATGCCCGGCCTTAGATCAGGCCGAAGAAACTGCTGTACATGTTAGATGAGTTTTTAATGGCAGGGCAGTAGAAATCCAAACAACTTGTAAGAAAGCCATTTCCACAGGATTGGGGTTGGCAAGGTGCCGCAGCTGTAGGTTAATTTTTCTGTGAACCCTGGTTTTCTAGGTGACTGACAGCTGTTGTTGCAAGAAAGGACGTTTAAGTTAAGCCGTTTAAGCTGGGGTTAATCAGATTTAGACAACAGAAAATGTTGCTGTAAACTGATTTTACATTTCAGAAACTCAGGTCGAGATTTTCTGGATCAAAGATAAAAATTCACATAATTCTTTCTGCTTGTCGCACATCCTCACCAGACTCTTCCCTCTCATCCATACAGACGCAGCGTTCCTCTCATCCGGCCTCACTCCTGGCACCTGGCAAAGCTATCAGAGCTGCCCCTCCTTCCCCTTCCCCCTCCTCCATCTCCTCCTCCACCCTACCTCTGCCCTGCAGACTCCCCTCCACTTCCCCCTCCCCCTCCGCCACCGCCACCACCTCCTCCGCCTCCATCTGCCATGCAGCTCCACCCCGGCTCTTACACGCTACCCTGGCATACAACTGACAGCAGGTAAGACATGAGCAGTTTATGACAGCGGCTTTCAGAGTTGTAAACGATTAAAATTAGGTTTTATTTAATAAATGCAGAGATTCCAGCTTGTAGTGAGTATACAAGTATAAAAGTTAGACTGAAACTTTCTGGTCTGTTAAAAATGAACTGAAGTAACGTATAATGGTCCATGAAGCCAGGAGCCGTTCCTCATGAAGGATTATGTTTGTGTCAGAAGTCTTTTTGTTTTGTTTTGTTTTGTTCTAGGAAAACTATATAACTCATGAGAACATAATCAGTATAGTGACCTTAAACTGTAGAACAACATACATGTCACTTGTAACTTCATTAGGTCCAACCTGCTGGTACCGGGTTGGATCCCCTTTTCGTTCAGAACCACCTTAATTCTTGGTGGCTTAGATAAAACAAGCTGTTGGAAACAATCCTCAGAGATTTTGCTCCACATTGACATGACAGCATCACACAGTTGCTGCACATCCATGATGAGAATCTCCCGTTCCACCACATCCCAAAGCTGCTCTACTGGACTGAGATCTGGTGACCATTACACCACCAACAGTCTAAACTGCTGATGCAAGACAGGATGGACCCATGCTTTCATCTTGTTTCCACCTAGTTCTGAGCCTACAGCTGAAAGAGAGACTCGTCAGACCAGACAATGTCTTTTATTCTTCTATTGTCCAGTGTTGGTGAGTGTGTGAATTGTAGCCTCAGTTTCCTGTTCTTAGCTGACAGGTGTGACACCCGGTGTGGTCTTCTGCTGCTGTAGCCCAGCTGTTTCACGGTTGGACGTGTTGTGTGTTCAGAGATGGTTTTCTAGTGGTTACTTGAGTTACTGTTACCTTTCCATCATCTCCAATCAATCTGGCCATTCTTAAAATTCTCTTTAAAATGACTTAAATCCCCTTTCTTCCTCATTCTGATGCTCAGTTTGAACTTCAGGAAGTCGTCTTGACTGTTTCTACATGAATAATTGCACTGAGTTGCTACCGTGTGATTAGCTGATTAAATATTTGTGCTAACAGGCAATTTAACTGTAAAGTGGCCGGTGGGTATACATCAATTAAAAACTAAGATGCTATACCATTTTTGGTCATATGGATGTTTTTATATATGAAACTGAGTGCAGTAATCGGCTTCTTTTAGCTGTAAGAGTACTGATAATTGTTACATCCAGTCTAGGATCTCTGCACGCAACACATAAGGATTTCCCATCCTGGCCCTCAAATCGTGATCAAACAATTGTACGGGTTAACATAGATTTATTTACAGTCAGCCGCTCATCAAATGAGCATCAAATAAGCCTGTAAAGCAAGGTTATCAGGGTGAACCAAGGCCAAAACAAGAAACAAACCAATTACCCCAACCAAGCACATGCTAAATAAAGCCTGCATAAAAGAAAACCAAACACGTTTAGCAACCTGACTCCCTACCACATAAACAGGGGAAAACATATGGAAAGGAAAAAGGCGGTTCACCCCTACAGCTTCGGCTTTTAACCGTGGAAACTTGCTACAACAAAAATATTCTCACACAGAGTACCATGGGCTGATCGCTGCCACCGGAACACAGGAACACCCGGTCTGTTAAAGGTGGTGTGTGGTGGCAGGGACCAGTCCGGAGATGGCTGGGTGTCAGCTGGTGTTCAGCGTAGGCCAATCAGGAGGTGACACATGCCTTGGGACAGCCACCCACACCTGAACCTGTAGACACTCTCAAAGGCCAAACCATCTATAAAAAAAATGACTCACTCTGGTACAAAATAATAGACAAAACAAAACACGCGGATAACAATAATGAATCCATCTCTTACAAATCCTTCCAGCATCGTCTACATTGTCCGACTCCAAAGTCATGTTCATGATAATGAAGTCGGACCGTTTGACGGTTAATAAAGCCGAATAGTTAGAAGCAGCTGTGACCCCTCAGGCACTTTCATATTGTCTTCAAAGTTACATCATTTCTTTAATAGCAAAAAGTTTGCTGTATGATTTAAGGAATTTATGTGATTTTTTTTTTCAGGTTTGATCATTTTTCTCTCAGTTTTGACTCTTCCTGCATGTCAGGAACTGAAACACATTTTCATCCTCTTGTGTTCTGCATCCTAATCTCAGTTGGGATTAGGATGTGCTGCTCTTAACAGTTTTGTTAACAGTGAGTATGTCATCCTGTTGGTTTTAGTCACTCTGTGATCCTGTGGATTTGGACTGTAAGGCAGTGCCGGGGACTTTTTGCCCCCTGTGACAATTGCCAGGAAACAGGTGACATCACTGTTTTAATGTCAACACGGCCTACGCAGGAAGCACATTGATCTATTTTTGGCCTCTATTTAAACATTCCTAAGTGATAACCAATCAGCTGACATGGGATAGAAAAACTATAAGTTTTTTACTTTTAAAGGATTTAAAGCTGTCAGTGTGCCTGCATGTGTCCAGATTTAAAGTCCACGTTGTCCACTGAGTTGTCCAATTCCCCAAATGCCACAAAAACAGACGTACAGGAGGAAAAACGTTATTACGCCAACATTAGCCAACATGTTGGTTGACTTCATGGTCAGCTGTCACGTCCCATTCTGCTGAACACACATCTCTGTTGAAAAGTCTTTATTCTTTCATATTTTGCTTAAAAGCAGCCAGAATTTCTTATAACCTTAAAAATGGTCTTGGGCAGTGGTGATCTGGTTTTCTGAAGGGCCATCAAAGTTTTTCTGCTTTTCCACTCATTTTCCGTCTGGTCACTTTAAATTCATCTCTGAATCGGATCAATAAAAAGCACCTCAATCAAGGTACGAACTGGTGTAATCTCTGCACATAGCAGCAGCAGCCTCACTGCAAAGACAGAATGTATTTCTTTAGTTTTATCTACAAAAAATACCAAAGTTTACAGTTTGACAGACTTAAAATAGTGTTGTTACATAAACATTTTGAACCTTAAAGAATAATAAGCTGAAAACTTGACATGTCTTATCATTGTGTGCAGTGTGTCCTTAAAACATGGAGGAAATTGGATAAGAAATGTCAGTTCCAAGAGAAAACGTGATGGAAGCGATGTCCTTTAACAGCCTGCTCTACCATTTGGTGACCCCTCGGGCAATTTCATATTTCATACATTTGGTAGAGGAAATTTTACACAGGCTATGATTAGTTTTATTTTAAATTTGTAGAAATAAACCTGTCTGAGCCTTCTACTTGGATCGGTACATAATGCCAAAAGTAAGGGTTTGTTATGGCTGTTTTATGTTGTTGTTATTTACTGTCATCTCAGCCATTTGTTAAAATATATGATTATTATTGTTATTATCCAAAGGAAAAGGAAAAATGCAAAGAAACATTTAATCTTGCTTTTTTCCTAGTGTGAACTTTACAGGATTAAAAAATGTGATAAACCATTAAAAATATTGGACAGGAGCTCAGAGGTGCATCTGGACCTTCAGCTGATCCACCAGTTGTTCATCAGAAATGGTCTCAATGGAGAGATGGCTGTCAAGACGTCATTTTTAAGCAAGGAAAAAGGTGAAAAGGCTGGGCTGTGCCAAATGACACGAGCTGGGCTGAACATCAGTAGCAACGGGTTTTATAGAGTGAGGCATCCTTCCCAGGCCCAGACCTCAACAGTAACGAAGCAGTATGGGAGCATCTTGACAGGAAAACTGTACAAAGGTGAAACATCCAAATAAGTCCTTCCAGAGGTGTGAAAAACTATCCCTGGAGACCACTTATAGAAGTTATAAGACAGTTCTTTCAGGCTGCTGGAAAATAAAGCTGCTCAGAACAAATATTGACTTCCAGGTTGAAAAGCTTTAGTTCACTACTGAATAACAGAAAGAAACAAAGCAGCTACTCTTCAGAAATGTCTGGTATTTCTGCCAGAAAAGCTAACTCCATTAATTATTAATTGAGGAGCGAAATAGCTGATGTTTATTGTTGTCCGTTGATGACTGGACCAATCAGTTCTAATCATTTTCGCACTAAATATAACAATGGTGACATTTCTGTAAGCAACCTAGCCAGGTTGAAGTCATGCATTGTAGAAGCAGGAGCCTTTTATACTCCTACATGATCTCACCAAAGTACACTTGAAACCTTTAAAGAGAAAGAGGAAGTCCCCACCGTCTGCATATTAACTAACAATAAAAAAATAACCGCTCCGTCCTTGTTGGTCAGCCCTGCGGTCTGATGGAGGTCTGTACTGTTCCCCTTTCGATAAGAATCAGTGATATAATGTACCACTATTAGATTTAATAGTCCCACGAGGATTAGATAGCAGTGTGTGTGGGTCTCTTATTCCCACCATTTCTCCTGCCTGATCTCGTCATAAACACACACACACACATGTCTGCACATCTGATGAGGAGGCAGCTCCCGGCATAACTCTGGACAATGGCATGTGACTCCCAGAACATGTGGACAAAAAGAGGAAGACATTCAATAAACTGTGTTTGTGTGAAGGATAAGGACATTTTGTACAGGCTCAGTGTGTTTTGTGTTCATTTTTACACCCCGCAAGTGTGTTTTCATGTAAGCACAGACACTTTACAAAGTTGGAAAAGAAGCATCTCTTCTCACCGTTGGCTGATAGAAAGAAGTGGGTATGAGTTTGTATTAATCGACACATTGATAATTAATCTGATCATCTCACATGCCCCCACGGTGTGTGTGTGTGTGTGTGTGTCTGTATCTGCGTCATGTTCCATATTGGCATCTGATTGGACGGGAGTGACTGTCATTTCCTGTACAGCTCCCGTCTCATTTCCTCCTTTCCTCTCTCTGTCAGTCAGGTCAAATCTAAACAGAAGCCTCTCCTTTCTCATTCATAGCTCACTTCCTTAAAAACCAGCTTCTCATGCTGACATATGAGCCTTTTTCCACTAGTCAGAGTGTTATCTGACTTTTTTTAAAACCAGTAATGACTTATTGAGGGATCAGTAGAGATTCTGCAGTCCCTATTTATCTGTGTATGACAGCTGTTGAAATAGTTGAAATCATGCATTAAATTAGTGAGGAAAAATGTACCTGTTGTGTTCTTACACCTCCAGAGCTCTAGCTGTTTCCAGTAATATTACTAATCTGTTTTAATTATTATATCTTAACTGGAACTTCTGATGATGGAAAAATGGAAGTTAGAAAATAATCATGACAGCTGCACCATTCTGTAAAAAATGTGAATCACCACTTTTTTCTTTAGAATTGAGATCACAATTATCTGGTACGATTTTTTCCACAAAATGTTTCTTCACTGAACTTTAACCCCCCAAAAAAGCAGAGCAGGGGCGTCCCCAGGTGTCCCTGCTCTGCCTGAAAGACCATTTGAATGTCTTTTTTTTTTGTTGTTGTTAGAATACACAAATACACAGCGGGCAACAAAACATTAATCATTAAATAAAAAATAAAAACAAGTCTGTTCAGATTTTTGCATTAATTCGTTACGGCTCTATATGCACTTTTTTTCCAGAGTTATTTCAATTGAAAACATTTTCTACATTTTCTTTCCTCATTTGAAAAATCAAATGCCCTCTTATAGCAAGAGAAAAATGCAAGAAATTAAACTGCACCGAAAGACAGTTTTCTTCAGGTATATATTACATATATAAATATAAAACTTACACACACACACACACACATATATATATGTGTGTGTGTGTGTGTGTGTGTGTGTGAGACGTTTAATGTGATTGTAGAAATTTGTGGTGTTGCCTTGCGCTTCTGCAGTCAGGGTAAAACACACTTTACGATGCAACTTACACTCTTTGTCATCATCTGGTTTAAATCCAAAGTACTTCCACACCGCTGCCGGATGTGAACATTTTCTGGGTACAAGTTCGATTCGGGTGAGGGGGTGACTCTCGCCACTACCGCTTGGGTTTTCGTGACTGTGCGTTTAAACCTCCTTCCCGCAGATTTTCCTCTGTTTTCACCCTCGCTTCCTGCACTCAATCATGTGTTGTAACGGGATCACGTGTACGTGTGAATCGAGATCACGATTTTTTTAAGGATTTATTGTGCAGCCCTACAGTACATGTAAAACTATAATATATAAGTAGACTTAGACGAAACATAACACAACAGCACATTTCTTAGTTGTATTTTGGTACAAATGAGTTAAAATTAATAAAACACATTACACCTGATGCATCAGAGCTGTGGGGTCCATAGACTTAATAATAACCCACTTTCTCAGCTTTAGTTCTAAACTGAAAACATCCTAATTTTTGTATGATGGGCATTGTTGTTCAGATTGACCCAGAAAGTTTCCTCATGACAGTTGCATAACCCTGAGGAAAATGAATGCAAAGGGCCAATTTCCATGCTGGATTTTATAACCTAGTGTGTCAATTCATTATAGCATTACACAGAAATAGATGGAAATCAGCGGTCACCAAAGTACATGATACAGGATTTGTAGCAAATGACAACATGCAAAACATAAAGGACACTCACAACTGTCTATTTTTCAAAATTGAACTCTGTATTTGCAACACTATTAAACGGGTGCCTTGTTTTATCACAAAGTTCTATAAAATTCAGAGGCAAAGAAAATAAATGCATAAATAAAAAAAAGACAGTATTGACAAAGAAAGAAAGAAAGACGTGACAATGACAGTATACCTGTTACTCAGCTCTCTAGCTTGGAGGGATAATATTAGCTTCTTTAAGGCTCATGTTATGCTAGCATCTCAGCCCAGGCAGAGTGAACGATTTGGAGTATTCTGTCAATAAAAACAGAAGGAGGTGTAATCCTTTAAAAATCTAACGGCACATTTGCTTTTAAGATGATGCCATGTGTTTGTGAAATGCTGAATGTTTTAACGTTAGCTCGAGCCAGAATGATCCGGTAAACACAGATTGAATCACAAAAAGATGACGGTGCAAAAATGGCACGAAAAAAAAAATCATTATTTCAACGCATAAATTTTCTCCAAGATAAATCAGATCTGTTTCCATCTTGACTTCTTTCAGAGCAGAGCAAAGCTAAAGCTCAGGTTCTTTGTAGTGAATGAAAAGATCCGACTCCCGTCAGTCGAGTCAAATCTTCAGAGGGACAGGACTTTATTTTTATTGGCACACCATGCAACCAGGTATAAGTCAGGTATTCAGGGACAGAGGCTGACAGGGAACCAGGTTTTAATTACAAATGCTTCAAGAACAGTGAAGAAATGAGTGAATCTAAAGCAGGAGGGTCCTCGAGGACCACAATCCTGAGGTTTTCAATGTTTCCTGGCCCTAACACACCAGATTTAAATTAGCGAGTCATTGTGCAGAACTTCATAGGCTATTGAATACATTTAATTGGAGTCAATTTTGAAGCAGGGAAACATTGAAAACCTGCAGGACAGTGGCCCCCAAGAACCATCTTTGGACACCCCTGATCTAAATTGTGATAATGTTCAGACTTTGGCCTCAATTTTTTACTGTGTTTGTGGTTCTGGGTTTAGTTGTTTATTTAAAGGTGTAATTAAGATATTAAATAGTAATTGTATTCTTACGTGGCCCTGCGATGGACTGGAGACCCGTCCAGGGTGTACCCTGCCTTTTGCCTATGAATGGCAGGGATAGGCTCCAGCTTCCCTGTGACCCTGAATTGGACCAAGCAGTATAGAAAATGAATGAATCGATGAAAACATTAATAAAAAATATGTCTTTTGTGAAAAAGACTAAATAAAAAATTGCTTACCTACATAAAAACATTCATAATGTTTAAATGAACCTCAAATAGAAGCTCTGAGTGATACTATATGAAGAGAAATTTGGGAGCCGAAAGAGCTTGATCTTCCAAAAAAGACGGAATTCCTATTACTGCAAACAACCAAGAGCAGCCCACAGCTCCGGTTGTTCCACTTATTTCTGATACTGCGCTCGAGTGGCAGCAAAATGCAACTAAATCTAGACATGCATGTACGTGGCCCCAACGCAGAGAGGTTGCAGAAGTTTGCTCAAAGCTTTATAAGGACCTTCACATTTTTAGGACCCAATGATGAGAGTGTGAAAGACAACTGACCTGTACACGTTCTCCAAAACCTCAAACTATTAGAGTTCAAAACCCATCAGTTTTGAGATTCTTTAAGGCCAGAACTTTTAAACCATAAATACCACAGAAAATGCCTGGAGGTACTCCACTTTGAGACTGTTTGAGATCAAAGCTTGTTAGAAATTTCTGTCTCCCGTTACCCCTCCTCTGTCTCCCTTGGAAACCTTCCCCATTGTTTGAATAAGATACTAAAGAAACACAAAGGTTGGGTGACCACTCTCTCCTCTTTATTGGAAAAGAGAAAAACACAATAAAACGTCTGCAGATTTTGTGGAGGGACTTTACAGGTTGGATTTGAACCAAGCACAAGAACACTGTGTGCCCCCCCGCCCCCCCAACAAAGTCCCCCCGTCAGCATTAACACTGAGAGCCAGTATGTGTCAAATATATTTTTCTAACCCAATTCTTTAAGCTCTCCCTGTGTTACCCGACGTTCTTTCTTATGTGGTTTTAATCAAGATACGAAGTTTGTTTGGAAATCCTTTCTTCCTTTTTAATGAACATCTGAAGGTACGGCTGAAGAGAAAGATAAGGACAGAAAGGCGGCTGATGTGTTACAGACACAGATTCAGATCCATGAGGTTTTGTAGGAGCGGCAGTCGGGCCCACAGAGCTGCATTTGATATTAAGTTTGAATTGCATGTAATATGTTGCCTTCTGCTCTAAAGGGATCCCTCATCTGTTTCTCATGCTAACTTTTTTAATGCAGTGGAAAATGACACAGGTACCCAGCTGTTCTGGGCCAGTTGAGGATAATTGTCAGCATGCTGGACCAGTTTAGGCTAAGAAACATGTTTTGGGTGTGTCCTGTTATTTTGAATTTCTTAGAATTTATAACTGCTTTTATTATTTTATCATTTTGTTTTCTCATGTTTTTAATATTCTTCTGTACAGCAGTTTGTGATCTATATCTTGAAAGGTGCTTTAAAAATAAAGTTTTACTTACTAGAAAGTATGAGATGAAGACATTCTTCTGTAAGCTTTATGCCATGTAGTCTGGCACTATATAGTGGAAGAAAACCATTGGTTAATCAGATTAATCAAGAAGTGGAATAAGGGAATGACAGGGAAAGCTGGAAGGAGAAGGACAGAAATCAAAAGACCACTTTAAGATTTTGACTCCTGGCAGTGGGAAATCCCTCTCAGCCTAAAGAGGCTTCCTCTGAGGGATTTTAAAATCACACGGGGCTGCCATGGATCTTTGGCTCAGCATTAATAGAAAACAGACTCCCCAGCTGTGCAACCGAAATTATATATCCCAGAAAATGTTTCATGTATGTTTAAAATTTAAAGGTAAATTGTTGTATGTAGTTTATGAAAACATTAACTAATAAGAGACATTGCACATGTTAAGTTTGATATTGATGTAACAGTTTGCTTTTTTTTATTAAAAAAAAAAAAGAAATGCTAAAGATTATTTTCTTTGTCTACGTCTCTCTGCAGTGACTTGTCCATGCAGTGGGCTCAGCTGCCCAGACCATACTCCTCCACCGACAGAAGCAGCTCCCTGGGTTCCATGGAAAGCTTGGACACTCCAACACCTACTGCACAACCATACTCAGACTCCCACAACTCACCCGTCGACTCCACCCTCTTTAATAACAAGCGAGACTCTGCCTACAGCTCCTTCTCTGCCAGCTCAAACACATCCGACTACGCCACCGTGCCGCTCAGGCCCGGTGAAGCTTGCTCCATGGACAACCTCCTGCAGAGTCTCACTCCAGCTTGTCAGGTATACCCCAGTGACTCCTCAGTGCTGGGGAGGCCGTCTGATGAAGCACCAGATGAGGCCCACCAGATCACACAGAAGTCCAGGTCGCTGACCAGGCCAAGACCAAGGCCCACCGAGATAAAGGAGAGACCCTCATCCTGCTGTTACGAGCAGGAGCAGAGGGGTCGAGACTTTGAAGTTTTAAGAAATGGAGAAACTGGCGCAGGGAGGAAGATTAACCCCCCTCAGCCCCCAACCAGGAAGGATAGTTTTAAGGCGACCCGTAGTCGTTGCACCTCCGCTCCGATTGAAAACTCCAGTGTTTGTTATTATGAGGAAAATAAGCCCTGTTTGAATGTTGAATCAGGAATTAAAAACGGCTTTCCTTCGAAAGGCCATGAAGAAACAGAAGACACAGACTTTATCCAAAGACAAACGAAAGAATTCAGACATATCAGGTGTGATAGTAGTCCCAACAAAGTCTATGAATCAGAGAGCACCTCAGATTGCAATTCAGAGCTCGCAGCAGCCTCCAAACTCCCCTCTACCTCCGTTCCCACCTCATTATCTGCTGAATCCTCCATGGAAGTTCAAGGGCAGCCTCATATCACCCACTCCCAGACCAAGCAATCGTCCACAGTGCTGCATCGCCACAGCGCGCCCGAAAAGCTTCTGGCTACACAGCTTCAGTTATTGCAGTTCAACAGTAACAACTCTTCTGTGGAGCCTTACAACCCGTCAAACCCTTCTGATCCGTCATCGTCACCCTGCCCGACTCCATCGGTTAAATGGGAAGGCAGCCGTTGCTCAACCCCAGGATCTGTGTTCTTAGAAGTAGATGGGGAAGATGGAAATTCAAGTGAGAGACTGGAAGGGACTGCCCAGTTTTCACCGGCTCATCATCACATTCCTTGGGGTCGCTCAGTAAGCGTACCAAGTGAAGCCACTGGATTGTCAGCCCAGGAGAGATTAATCTCTGACCAGATTGTAGAGAATGAATTTCAGCCTCTTAGTGCTGCTTGCAGTGTGGATACTTTACTTGATGAGCAAACAGCAGTGGGCAAGGAAGGAATGGCCAGCAAAAAGGAGGAAGGCGTCCACGGAGAGGAAAGTAAAAAGAAGTCGGACTCATCCAGGAACCATCGGCGAAATCGTCGGCGCAGTGAACGATTTGCCACCAACCTCCGCAATGAGATCCAGAGAAAAAAGGCTCAGCTTCAGCGTAGTCGTGGCCCAGGAGGATTGCTCTGCAGTGGAGAAACCGTTCAGGAAGAGGAGAGTTCAGATTTCTGTGAAGACAGTGCAGACCCAGACCCGTCCGTCCAGAAAAAGGCTAGCAAAGTTGCATTTACCTCACCTGCAACCGCCTCTGATTCCCAAACCTCAGAACAAGTTAAGACTTCAAACACCTCAAGTGAGTCGAACTGTGAATTCACGCAGACTCACTCCACAACTTTTGTTCAGAACTCCAACCGATCCAGGTCCGTTCAGATCCTTGACCCTGGGGAGGCTAGTTTTGGTGTTGGCATCAGAGTTGTGGAGGAGCCGGCTCCTGCTGGTAAGGCCCGCCGCTGGCGTTGGACCCCTGAGAATAAACTCCAGCCAGAACCGGATTCAGACCGACGGTTTGGGGTCTTGGGTGAGAGGGTGTTAGGGGTGATGGGGTCACGTCATGGAGTGTGTGCCTTTACCTCCTCATCCACTTCCTCCTACAGCCGCTCCACCTCCTCTCGATTGGAGGAGTCGGATATCCTTCCTTTTGCAGACAGAATGAAGTTCTTCGAGGAGACGTCGAAAGGCATTTCTGTATCAAATGTCTCAAATATGCCGAGTTACAGGCAGAAAAAACCCACCTGCCATCTGGAGCACCAGTCAGGAGAGCTCGGTCTGCATCAGGCCCAGAGGAGATACTCCTACCAGGGTGGACTTCAGCAAGAGATCATCCAGCTTCCAAACACCATGGAGGCCAGAAGGCAGTCTGTGAGCACCATCAGAGAGAGGCAGATGGAGAAGGAGAGGGAACAGGCAAGGGAAAGGGAGGAGAGGGATGAGAGGTTAAGAAAGAGGGAAAGACAGCAGGAGATGGAGAGGCAGGAGAGGGAATCGGAGAGCGCCAGGCTGAGAGAGATTCAGCAGGAGAGGGAACGTGAGGAGAGGGTGAGGCAGTGGGAGAGGGAAAGAGGGAGGGAGCTTGAAAGGGAAAAAGAGATGGAGAGAGCCAGAGAGAAAGAGCGACTTGCAAAAGAAAGAGATAAGGAGCTTGGGAGAGAACAAGAGAAGGAACGGGAGGAAACTTCTCAGTTTAAATCGCATCAGGAGTGTTACAGCATCAAGGACAGAAACCACGATGACCTCCAGCAGAAGCCTCAGACTTCTTCTTACTGTCAAACCCAGAGTCAAGTCCTGCGGTCGGCTTTTTACCCGGTCAGCCCACCTTTCCAGCCACTGGTCAACCAACAACCTCTGCATCAGGAACACCCTGCAAGGAGCTACACGCCCACAGAGGTGAGAGGAAGAAATCAATTAATTTGTTGTGTTAATTGTTATTATTGTGATTTTTTTTAATATGTCGTGTCCAGCGTCACAGCAAACAGAACGATCGTCTGCTGAACACATTTACTTTGCTTAATCGATATAAAGGAAATTATTCTTTGTGGTTTTAAGGCCGATTTTGATACTTGAGTATTGATCTTTATTTGTAGTTATTGGTAAGTCACTTGTTGGACCTGACCAGAGCAAATGAATGAAGGGGGAGTGTGGAGAGAAGGTGTGGGAGAAATCAGACAACCAGCTCTTAGACTTAAAGAAACAGAACAGAAGACACACCACAGCCTCTGTAAGAAAACAAAAAAGACAATCATTGGGAGCACTAATAAGAAAGATTTACAATTATAAAGGTAATCAGGTCTCAGTAGGTGACTGCTGTCTTTTTTGCTGATCTCATTTTTAACTAAACATTAAGGCAAAAAGACATTGTGGTAGATTGCTGGACATTTCACCTTTAAGCCACTGACTTGTCCAAGTTTAAATCTTACGTTTAAAGCTGTCAGATTGTGAGAACTGAAAACAGGCTCTCTATTTTCAATGCAATCTGTAAATGGATTTCAATAACATTTATTCAAGGAATAAATACTTCATATATTATTAATTAATGAATATGTCTGTGCTTCTAATTGCATCGATTACAGAGTCTGTTTACTAGGCTGCTGACCCCTGGAAACATGGCTCTACTCTGAAAGCATGTTTATCTTTCAGAGTGAAAAATAAACCTTTCAGCTCACTGAAATCAGACTTTGGTTTTGCACTGAGCTGAAATGACCACTGAAAACAGAAAAAAACAACAGTTTTATCAACCAACACCTACAGGATGCAGAATCAAATGGCCACACTTGGAAGCTGGACGGAGTCACTGCTGTGTCCAAGTCCGCTGTGGTTGAAAGGTTGGTTTAAAGTTGAACCTCACATCCTGCATGTGGTCAAATTGCCATTGAAAATTCAGCGGCTCATTTCAATAGTTCGTGGAATGGAAGGAGATTTGCCAACAGCAGTGCTCTGTTGGGTTAGTGATAATTGCAGCGTTGGGTTGCTGCTTCACCGCACATTGATTCTAGGCCCTAAAAGATGGTGCAACCCCTCGTTTGAACTTTTACAACTCCACGAACTTCAACCTTTTAGTGCCCTTATCATCTGACACTCAGTAATGCAGACTGACGTTTGTTTTGGACCAAATGCATCTTAAGTTCAGCAAATATTTGGTCCGAGCCGACAAAGTTTTGTTGCTTTCGTGTGACTTTGCCGTACTGGGGCTTTGGGGGAGTCTTGAACCCTGGACCCCTGCATAGTGGGATCCTTTTCAAATCAAAGGCTGCTGGACTGATGCCACAGCGATAACCTCGTGTTGAAAACTGCTGCTGACAGCATCCAGTGTTTTTAATGGGAACAGATGTGCTGAATGGGTGCTTTTACAGAGGCAAACACACACATGCTAGGAATGTATAAACATACCTTCACACAGTGCCAGTGAAATGTTAATAAAACGGAGTTAATAAAGGTATTTTTTTTATTTTCCCGTGTGTGGATTGGACAGTTTAATTAACCAGAGTATGAAGAAACTCAGACATGTTAGCAGCTTTTGTTCTGAATTATGGTTTGTCACTCGGTGGCCAGCTGTGTTTTCAGATTCTGTTTCTTTTCTCCGTATTTAAAACTTATCTCATTCCATTTTATCATAAAAGTCAGTCCGGGTGTGACGTCATTACCAGAAAGAAAGGGCTGGCTTTAACCTTTAAACATTGATTACAGCATGTATTTAAAGCTGTTTAGATTAACTTATATTATTAATTAAATATGAAAATGATCAGCCAATAATACCAGCTGTAGTTGAACATTTTGGGTTGGGGTTTGCGTGCTGCAGTCTTCTGATTGTCTGGAAAAATTATGGTAAAGATGTGTCTGGTTAAATTAACAGATCAGTAGGAACCAAAACGTGCCTGTATTTTCTTCATGCCTCTACGGACCTCCTAACTTCATAAATACAACTTTTCACCTGTTATCATTTCATGGAATTAATGCTCTGCTGACAGCAAATATTCTTCAACCTGAGTCAAAAATCTAAAATCAGCCAATAAAACTTAAAAAAAGAATAATGAAAAGGTGTATTTTAAAAATGCCAACAGGACAAACCTTCTAGCAGCAGATTGTCACGCTCGTCATGACTCTGGTGTCTGTTTAAGAATTATGGATAGTTTGTACTTGTGGATGTTAATCAGAAGCTTGATGATTTTGCGGTTTCTAATTAAAGCCTAAAAATATTAAATCTCCTGTCAAATAGAAAACAAGCACATTTTCGCCTGTATTTACTAGATTTCAATTTCCTTTGAGTTTGTGCATTGAAAGGCATTAATTTAATAAAGTTTGAGTAGAAGTAACACAAAAAGGCACAAAAACCATGTTAAGGAATGTACATGATGTCAGGTAAAGGGTTTACACTCAAATTATGTTGAAGATGATGGTTTAATAAATAGCTGGTTACCGCTGAAGGAATACTGCTGGTTGGAGTAACGCCCAGCTTTCTTCAGCAGGGCCGTGTGCTGAACCAATCCTTCCTTATTAACGACATTAAATCTCTTCACAGACATATCACGCCCGGCAACAGGAAACAACAAAGCTCAGCAGGAACTACAGCCTGACGGAAAGGTGAGCCGCTTCCTTTAGCAGCCCACCTCCAGGACGTTCATTCAGTGACACCTGGAACACCGATGACCTGCTCCTCTGTACCCGCAGCCTTTCTGACACTCGTTCCATCCCTGCCTGATTGTCTGAGACGCTGGGTGGGTGGGAAAACCCGCTCAGTGGTTCCTGGCTGTGATTTGGCTGTAATGAGCTCTAAGTGTGCAGAGCAGTCATCCATGCTGAAAACGTAACTGTAATTATATGTGCTCAGATGTATGTCAGCATGTAAGGGGACTTTTTAGGACATGCTTGGCTTGTAAAAGGGCTTCCGCTCATATTTAACCTCAGAAACGGTTCAGTGAGCCGCAAATGCAAAAAAGGAAACATTTGCTATAATTTAACCACCTGCTATAATTTTTGTTTGTAATAAATATTTCTCAGGAGATGCTGGTTCCCAACTGCAGGTTTATCTTAATTTGTTATTTGGTCATGAATGTTTAAAGATAAATAAACAGCACACTCAGTTTTCAATAGTCCAAACGTCAATGCTGCTACTCCTCAAAGAAGTTATAAAAGAGGAGAATACAAAGAATACAATGATTATCAATCTCATGAACTCATATTTAACCCTTTTTTTAAAAAAAATATGAGCTCATTTTGAATTTAATGGCAGCAACACGTCTGTAAGAAGTTGGTACAGGGTGGTGTTTACCTTTATGTAGCATCCCTTCTTCTTTAGACAACGCTCTGTAAGCATCTGGGAAGTGCAGAGACCAGTTCCAGGAGTTTTAAGAGACACTCAAGAGCTTTGGTCTAGAGAAGATGGCAGCATTTCTGAATTGAGTTCACAACTGGCTTCTTCTCTGCATGATGGAGCTTTACCTGCCTTTGTGGATTATACAGTGAACTGTGTTCACAGACATTAGTTTCTGGAAGTGTTGCTGGCCCCATGCAGTGGTTTCTAGTAGGAAATCATGCCACCTGAGACCATTTACTTTTGACCTTCAGCCTTATCCCATGCATACAGAGATTCTTCCTGATTCTCTGAATCTTTTGGTGAGATTAGACACTGCAGTTCCACACTTTTTAGATGCAGTTGGTCTCAGATTGGTAAACCTCTGGCCATCTTTACATTAGAGCCACATCTGAGACCGTATGCCCAGCCATGTTACTGACCTGTTGCCAGTTAACCTGATTAGTTATCAGATGCTCTTCCAGTTGTCTTCCAGCCTTTTCCTGCCCCGTTCCCCGTTTAAAATGTGCTAATGAAATGGTAAAATTGGGTTGTAAATTCATAGTTATAGGAATATAATTTTTTTCCCATCAATCCTCTTTCTCCACAACAGAGATTACTCAAGTTGGAGAAGGGAGTCCAGACCACCACATAGCATCAATCAGCACCAGCACCCTCCCCACCAAGCTCAATGGGACTCCAGACGGGGCGACAGCAGCCGCAGCAACGGCCACAACGGATACGCCTTTGCTCCTCCAACGGCTCCTCTTTTTCTCCGAGGACGAGCCATGTCGGAAAACGACCTCCGCTTCGACAGCAGCCATCGTTGGTCACCGTCGATTTCCACGGCGACCAGCCAGACTCTGAGCGAAGTGGAGGAAGGGGCAAGCGGCATCATGGGAGGAGACACGGCAAACACAGGCAGGAGAAACCGGAAGAAGATGCCACCTCCACCAAGGCCGCCGCCTCCGAAGTGGGAGCAGTTCCACCGCCGACGAGCATCCCACCACGCCCTCCTCGCCACTTCATCTGCCGCTCCTCCTCTCTCCATCCCTACGTTCTTCAATGACACGCAGCAACATTTTTCAGCCCATTCTTCCTCTTACGTCCCTCCACCTGACACATCCAGGCAAAGATCCTACAGTCTGCCTCCAGAGAGGCAGGAAGTGGCGGACAGCTGCCCACGATGCAGCTGCAACCAAACTCAGTCCCAGGAGCGCACATTTCCCCTCACCCCATCCACTCAGTTACAGGGGCACCCCTTCACCGTCGCTCCACCCAGTCCTATGTTCTCCAGGAAAGCTTTCAGACCCGTGGCTCCGTCCCACCACGAGAGGGACGACGACCTGAGGGCCGAAGTAACATCTCTACCTCCAACACAGCCTCCAGCAGAGACCGCTGGGAGCAGGTGAGTCCAGCTACAAATTCTAACAAAAGTCACGATTATGGAGCAAAATGTGTTTTACTAAGCAAAGCTGGAGACAGAAGATCCATTTAATGCATTTCATACTATATCTTTAAAACACAGCTGTTCCCTTTTTTGGAACTGGTTCCAGTGCTGGCGACAGAGCCAGCTCTACATCTTTCCAACCCCAGCCAGCAAACCTGCTGACAGCACTGCTAAATGCTGGTTTTAATGGGATCTGTAAACACCACCTGGCATATAGAAACACTGGGCGATGTTTAAAAATGTGCTGTGTATCAACTAAAAAAAAGATTAAACAGCAGGGGTGGCAAATAGGAGGGATATAGACCCAGGACTACTGGCTGGAGATAGGTGATTAGCTTCAACTAATTAGACTTTATTTAAAGAAACTAAAGGCCCTACCATGGCAGGATTAACAGTGACTGAACGAAAACTAAAGCTACCACGCACAGAATAGATGAGGATCTGGCAACGAAAAACCAAAGGGTGTTTATACCGAGGAAGCTGATGGTAAATGGACTTGTACTTATATAGCGCTTGACCACTCAAAGTGCTTTGCATATCACATTCCCCCCTAATAACTAAAGTTTTTATTTTCTCTTGATGTGGATGAGGATGTTTAACATTTTAGTTAGTCTGCTTAGTCTCCACCTCCCCTGATGAACACGGTTCTGACCCAGCAAAGCGTTGATGCTAGCGTAGCACCAGGTTTTGGAGCTGGAGTCGATCTTCATGCTGTTCAAACTGAAAGAACTGGTTCTAAATTAGATTAAAACCACTTCAGCACCTGTGTACTATCACACGTTTTTATAGCTTATTTACGAATGAACTGATAATGGGTGGTTGTTGGCTGGTTTGTTGAACTTCACTGAATAATCTTGTGTCTTTGCAGTTCATCTGTGATGGACATGAGACACAGTCCCAGTCAGGATCGAGTAACGGTGAAACCTCACAAACCACAGCCCAGCGTGAGACCTGAAGCAGAGTGGGAGAGGGCTCCATCTCCCAGAGTTAATAGCCATGCTCCAGCACCCCCTGTCCTAAAAAACGGAGGTGTTGACGGAATTTATTCTTCTGAAACCTACTTGAGTCAAATCGACTACGACCAGCAGCAGCTACGTATTACCAGAGGCTTCCAGGTCGAAGACCAGCAGAAAATCCCCGAACCAGGAACAGAATCAGAGACCACTCTCAGCCCGAGCCCTGCGCAGAGCCTGGAGGCCGACCTGGATGTTCCCATGGAAACCGACATCGATGACTTCCAGGATGAGGAGCTCCCGGCTGAGGGCCTGCCAATCACCAGCGAGCTTCCATGCTTTGCGCTACCCGTCACCGTCCTGGAGACGGACATCGGCACGCTGCCGGATTCAGAGGCGTCGGCGTCAGGAAGAACGGCGGAGAGCAGCTCCTTGGAGGAGGAGCTGGAGGCTGAAGAGAGCAGCACAGAGAGGCTGAGTCTGGAGGAGCTTTTCCCCCAAAACAGCGAAGGAGAGTCGGGCATGGAAAGCTGGAGAGGAGCCTTCCAGACAGTTGACCACAACACCGACAGCCTGGACAGGTAATGAGCCTGAGTTTCCTCACACCTCTAGTTTTTCTTTTGTCACACTTCACCCACATAACTGATTGTGTCTGTTTGATACCTCAGCCTTGTAAATAAACTGTCCTCCTGGTGCTTCCCCTCTCAGGCGGTCGGGTGCGAGCTCCAGCTGTTCCTCCTATTACAGCACCTCGGCCGCCAAGGCTCAGCTCCTGGCGCAGATGAAGGACTTCACTGACAGCCAGGACAGGAATGAGGATGACGAGCTGGGCTACAAGGTAACACAGACAGCGTGCAGCATTGTTACTTGCTCCGGGTTTTACTTCGAGATGTTTGAGCTGTTGTTTCCCTGCTGCGTAGAAGCAGCTGATGGAGAGCCTCCGCAAGAAGCTGGGAGTGTTGAGGGAGGCTCAGAGGGGCCTGCAAGAGGACATCCGAGCCAACGCACAGCTGGGAGAGGAGGTGGGACCAACTGTTACACTTTTCCTGCTGAAGAGAGCTCATTTTTACTCACAGCAGAATTTATTATGTGCATGTAATTAAACCCTGTGCACTCAAATATATACATATATAATAATAAAAACTAAAATACTGGGAGTGGAAATGTTGGACATATTGAAACCTATGACCACTATTTAGTTGAAAATAAACGCTGAGGATGAAGATCAGTCTTTTAGAAGTAAAGAGGGAGGGGTTCAGGTCAAGAAGTTCAACAACTTCAGAATGATGTTTCTTTTTGTAAAACTGCAAAGAATTTGGGGAATTTCTTCTTGTTTTTTACTTTGAACCCTTTCAGTATGATCGAGCATCATAAGAGCTGAAAACTTACAGACACAATCACCTAACAATAATAAAATGAACCATGGTGTTACCCAAAGTTTAGACCCTAGCGTTCACAAAACAAGACTGAACACTTGTTTTAGTGCAAACATTGTTGTTAATAATTATGTTTTTGCTGAAGGTGATCAATAGCATATGTGTGTATGAATCATTGTTAGCATGGTGTTAGGTCGCCACTTCACATTAGGCCACTTTTGCTTTAATTTTCTCAGGCGAGGATGCTGGGAACCCATTCTCTCAAGTCCTCAGATGCCATGAGACACCAATGACACGGAGATGAACCTAATTATTGTGGATTCAAGTGTCTTTTTAGGTGTTTTTTTTCTAGGAAGATATTGCCAGGGTTTAAGGGGTTAAAGATCTATAGTGTCCAGAGAAATTTCTAGACAAGAAACAAGGACTTAAAACCAGTATGTACGTATGTTGAATATGTCTGCATTAAAAACAGCTCTGATTAAAAAACAACACCCTTCTTAAAAAGAAAAACAAACATCCTCTTCGTGTTCAAGCTGTAAATAAAAAGTAAATCCACAAACTCGCCGACCTCATTTTACATGGACCTAAATTCTTTGTGAAAATCATGAATTCGGCGTCCTACTCATTTAAACGCCGAGGGCTGCACAGCTTGTTATCATTATAGTTCAAAAGTCAGGATCAGTGACGTCTTTGGGTCAGTTAGTCCACGTGGTTGTGCAGCTGGACCTGTGAAGCCACCGTTCATGACAAACGTTTGCTGCTATTTAGACATGTTTTTCAAGCAGGTCCTTATTTTTATTTAAGGTGATGTTGAACCACATTGTCCATGTCTCTCAGCAGCCTTTTTTTCTTTCTCATATCTGCTTAAATAATGTGAATGAGTTAGATTAGTCCTATAAGACAAGTTGTATTTAAATTCTCTGGTAGGTTTACTTCTCAGGGAGTTAATAAAGTTGTTTAAAAGGACCAGGTAGTGAAGCAGCCTCTCATTCTGCTCCTAAACGTCTCCAGGTGGAGAGCATGGTGGTGTTGGTGTGTAAGCCCAACGAGGTGGACAAGTTCCGCATGTTCATCGGCGATTTGGACAAGGTGGTCAGCCTGCTGCTGTCGCTGTCCGGGAGGCTGCTGAGAGTGGAGACCACGCTGGACACGCTGGACCCCGAGAGCGAGCACCATGAGAGGGTGAGAGATGTTCGAAAAGTCACAAACAGGCTCGTTTATAAATATTCAGCCATTAAGTCCACCTCCTGTCCGTCTGCCCTGCAGCTCCCTCTGCTGGAGAAGAAGCGCCAGCTCATGAGGCAGCTGACTGAGGCTCAGGACCTGAAGGACCACGTGGACCGCAGAGAGCAGGCCGTCAGCCGGGTGCTGGCCCGCTGCCTCTCTCCAGAGCAGCACAGAGACTACAGGTGCAACGTCTCTGTCCATCATAGTGTACATTTACTATAAATTTGTAGGATAGTGTTCCTTTGAGTACTAAAGTCTTCATTTTTCAACCTATAAATCTATGATTTTTCCTCTGCAGCCACTTTGTGAAGATGAAGGCTGCCTTGCTGGTGGAGCAGAGGCAGCTGGAGGACAAGATCCGGCTGGGAGAGGAGCAGCTGAGGGGGCTCAGGGAGAGCCTGGGACTGGGTCTGGGAATGAGCATGGGAATGTCAATGGGATACGGACATTACTGACAAAAATAAATGAATGAATTAAAGATATGAAGGAGAAACGGGACCTACTGTCACATTCAGTCTGAGTCAAGTCCAAAACCTGCAAGAGAAGAAGGAAAACAAGAAGTAAACCAGTTAAAGACATTGATTTGCACAGTTGGACTTTTTGGGAAAATTCCCTTTTAGAAACACTAAACAGAAGCAGATAAAACTCCTGATACAGCAGTAAGAATCCAGCCTGTTTCATTACTGGATGGAGTGACCGTTAAATGTTTCAGATGTAAAAAAATGTCTTTTCAGGAGTTGCTGACACTCATGCAAACGTCGCAGACGATCTGAAGGTGTTCAGGTAGAAGGAATGGACTCACAGTAATGCAGGAAAAAAAAACATTTCTGATTTAAGACGAGTTAAATGACTTCCTGGCTGAAATAAAAGTAGAGATCCACATTGAGGGGTTTTGTTTAAACAACCCAAATAAAGAATAAATTCATATTAGCTTCAGAGCTCAAACCTCAGAGGCTTCACATTGTGCCTGGAACCTGTACCGTTGTACCGACACGCCAGGTTTTCTAGTCTAAACAGCGCCACGCTGTTCCAAAGACATTTTCACGTGATGACTGCGTCACTTGCGTTAACTGCTTTTCTCCTCTATTTAAATCTCCTGGTTCAGAGAACCATGGGAGGGTTTTTTGGTGCTTCTCTTAACCACACTAAAGCCAGCCTTATTAACGGCTAAATGTGCCATTTCTTCTGCAAACATCATAAACAACCTGTTTCATCTTCATGAGATTCTGTCACTTTGTATTCTTATTACTGTAATGTTTGTGTGGAATTCAACACTGGCTCACTGTCTCATGATGACCATTATGTACAGAAGACTTGTGTTTATAATGTTTACAGTGTGTTTGTATATAGTGGTTTTAGGTTTTGAATTACTGGAACTGGTTGTACAAGTGAACCGAGGAGGCCTGGACGTTTACTGTATATGAGAAACGTTGGTTTGTGTTAAAGCCTCAAGTGATGTTTTCTGCCATTTCACACCCCTTAATTTTGTTTTAAGCTGCCCTGCACATGTTACTTTGGGAAATGTGATCATTTACTTTCATGTAGAGGACTGGTCATAAAGATCTAAACCGCTCTGACCAACACATTTCACAAAGGATAGAGTTAAAGACACTAAACAAAACCCAAAATGCAATAAAACAAAACAGTCAGAAACTACATTTAAGAATATAAATCTACTTAAAAAAAAGAGTAAATCAGTAAACACTACGTTCAAACACCACAATGAAGAAACAGCTGGAGATGATGTGATGGAGGTTTTCATCATCCTCCAACACACCTGCTTGGGATTCAGGTGTGAGGTTTTTTTCTGTTTTTGTACTTTAGAAAATGGCAATAAAATAAACATTTTATAAATGTTATTCACTTTGTGAAATGTGCTTTTTAAACCCTAATGCCTTGTTGAGGAAATCCGTGTAGTTGTGAGGGGCATCCATTGAGATAATTCTGGCTGTGATTGTTCCCCAGCATGAGATTTGGGAGGGATGTGTGTATTTCACTGTTTTTTATATTTTTAAGTTTCATCCACATCCGGTGTGTTTTGACTGAGAGATGTTTGTGTTACGCTGGTATTGTTAACCACAAGATTTGTACCATAGGCTTCCATTATAACGACATTTTTGAATCTTTAAATTAAAGTGAAAAAGTAATTTGCCTGTAATTTGTCATTTCTCTGCAATAAACCCATTAAAATTTTGTAAAAATAAGGTCAAATACAAAATTGCCCCCTTAAGTTTGACAGAAATCTGAATAACTCATAATTTTTTTCTGGTTTGTGTTGTGTTGCGCAATGGTGAACCAGATGAAATCCATAAATCAGGTCTGAGTAAGAGCACAACATTTGATGTCTTCCTGTATTAATATTTAGAGGAGGGGTAGCTTCTTAAAGTTCAAGAAATCCAGGGTAGGGGTGCTCATTGCATTTATTTAGTTCAACTCAGTGACCGGAGCAAGGGCACGAGCTTAAACCTCCTCACAACTATATTAACACACAATGTGCTTCAAACCATCCCTGTCAGACATGGTACAGACCAAGACATGTCACCCATAGACACCCCAATCCACAAAACCCGTCCTTTTCAATGGCAGCACATCAGTCACACCCTCTGTTACCTTCAGTCTCTGTCAGTCTGCAGTGAACAAAACAGAATTTATCAGTTCATTGATAAATCTCTCTGACATTCATGTCCTAGCCCTGACTGAGACCTGGATCCGTCCAGAAAACACAGCCACACCAGCTGCCCTTTCTGTCAATGCAGAATTTACCCAAACACCTCGCTCAGCTGGACGAGGAGGTGGAACGGGCTTTC
>JBAFTA010000006.1:25388043-25407577 GCA_036919975.1 Melanotaenia parkinsoni
GAAAGAAAGAAAGAAAGAAAGAAAGAAAGAAAGAAAGAAAGAAAGAAAGAAAGAAAGAAAGAAAGAAAGAAAGGCTAGTTATGTGGTAGGCAGGGAGCTGGAAACCCCTTAGAACTATGTTGGAGCACCAGATGAGGAGGACCCTGCAGGTTATAGATGTTTAACAGAACGTGCTCCCAAACCCCCTTCATACCCAGCATGATGGCTGCCCATGTAACCCCAATTTCATAAATGTTCAGACCCTGTGTTAAGTGGAAATAAAAAAGAATACAATGCTTGATATGGGGCGGAGTGGCTCAGCAAGGTAGATCGGTCGTCTTGTAATCTGAGGGTTGCCGGTTCGATCCTCGGCCAAGTCGAGTTCATGTCGAGGTGTCCTTGGGCAAGACATCAAACCCCTAATTGCTCCTGATGGGTCGTGGGTGAGCACCCGGCATGGCAGCTTCCACCATCAGTGTGTGAATATGAGGTATCATGTAAAGCGCTTTGGGTGTCATCCCAGGAACAGAAAAGTGCTGTATAAATACAGACCAGTTACCACGTGCAGACTTCATGAACCCATATTTTATTCCTTATAGAACACATCATATGTTAAAACTAAGACAATGAAATGGAATATTGTTATAGTTTTTTAAAAGAAATAACAATTATTACACAACTGAACAAATCCTTTTTAAATGGAAGGCAACAGCACATCTTAACATTACAGAGATTCCTTCTAATTCTCTGAATCTTTTAATTATGTACTGATGGTGGAATCTTTAAAGTCTTCTCAAGAACATTTTTCTGACGCTCTGCCTCTGAAATGCTCATTTTATACAGTCATGTTAATGATCTATTGCAAATAAATCTAATTTGTTATCAAATTATTAACTAATTAGTCATTTGGCACCTAATTACATAAATATTTTGGCAAATAATTAATCTAATTGGTTTCCAAATGCTCCTCCAGTGGTTAGGTTTCCAGCCTTTTGTTGACCCTGTTCCAAATTTCTTGAGATGTGTTGCTGTTATCAAATTAAAAAGAAGCTAATATTTTCCATGAAATAGTAAAATGTCCCAACCTTTGGGAAGCAGGTTGTAATAGTGACTTAACTAATTTTTGTTTTATTTGTGTAATTGTAATTCTGGATACTGCATTTTTCCCCTTGTATTTGCATAATGAAAGATTAACATTTTGAGTTAGATACAAGTACAAAGTCCTACATGCTTTTCTTTTAAACTTCAACGCATAAAACAGTAGATTTTGCCACAGAAAAGAGACCTTATTGCTAATACAGTCTTTTGTTTTGAGCAATTTAAGTGCAGAATATGCAGAAGACATTGTAAATGCATTTAAAATAGTCATGTAACATGTAAAGATGTTACAATAATAATTGTTAATGTTACCATTTAATTTGTGTTAAGCTGCTGCATGTATAATCTGACGTTAAAATATTTACCATAAAAAAGAAAATATTGATTGCAGATTAGTCGAACTGTTCCACTGACCCAATTGAAGAATCTGTAACTCTTAAATCGATTATTTGTCCTTCGGCCCATAAGATAACGTCAAGCTTCATGGATCAGACAGTCAAGCCGGAAATGAAATGCTTTCTTCAAACTAAAACTACTCAACTAAGCGTCTTGAACACTTGAAGGGACGATTCAAGCGCTATAAAGAGAACACGATTTTATTTTATTATTTTTAGCAAAAAATAATTATTTTTAAATAAGCATGAGTGACATTCATAACATAATCGTATCATTAGCTTGGTTTGAGAACTAGCTTTATTCGAGGACTAAGCGGAAGTGCTAGCAACACTTAGCTAACTTGATGCTACCTCCGCGATTGCCGTTTAAGTGACAAAAACAGCGAATACTGTTGTCACATCAAAACAACATAATTAGGACAGGGCTGCTTTATATTATGGAGTTCTTTCATGACTATACTTTGATTTAAAATCGTGTTGTTGTTTCATTTGCGTGGAGAATGACGCAGGGTTTTCGCAGCACATTTAAGTTTACACAGGCTGCTGTTGACATAAGCGGCTCCAGCTGAAGAAGACGGCGGGGCAAATCCGAGTCACAAGACTTCTTCTCTGAGCTGCACGGCTGTGTTACTTACTTCCCGAAGGTAAAGCAAGGCCTTACATTTATCCCGTCTGTGCATGTTAAACTATACACAAAACAGAGCTGAGATAAGCGCAGTAACATTGAACAAAGTTAGCTTAATGGCTATATTTAGTTTGACAGCAGGAATAGAAGCAGAAAGCTTAAGCTCGGTTTAATAATCAGCTTTCCCTCGGTCGCATTGTGTTTTCCACCGTGTGGCCTTGCTTTTGCTGGCTTTAACGGTGAAACACGGTAGTATGATAATAATTGTGGGGAAAGAAAAAGCGGAAACGGTTGCGAAAACTTCCTTCAAACTGAAGATGTGCTGGTTGCTGAGCCTGCATTGAACCAGGTGATCGGACCAGCTGGGGTGGTTAGTCGGCTCTCAGCAGCTCTCCAGCAAATCCTATTCATTCATTTATTTTTGTAAATAAAAAATTTAAGGGAGAATAAAGACTCCTGGAAGCCCCCGACTTTCTGACACTATGTCTCAGTTTTGGACTAACTTGAATCGGAAATATGCGTTCGGCACCGAAAGAGGTAATAAACGGAAGCGGATATTCACCATCCAGCCATATGGTGGTTAAATATCCTTATTTTTTTGTCCTTTTAACAGTATCTGGAGTCATGGAAAACCCTGGTTATCGCTCAGGCAGCTTTGACGGCCTTCATCACCCCAGTGATGATGACGATGATGACGAGATGGTGGACATAGCAGGAGCCACATTGGACTTTTCCACCACAGACGACGTCCCACCTCTCAACTCAGGTGACTGCATGGATGGAGGGTGATCACTAGTTGATTTAACATCTGTTTCTTCCCAGTTAGGCTGCATTAGAAAATGTGTATGTATTAAATGTGAGTAAAATGTGAGTATTACTAACAGAAACAAAGGGCTGACACGTGTAACTCAGCCTTTTTGTATCTTTTAGCACTCTAAAGTAGTGATAGGTTATCTGTCTGCATTGTAGTGTCACATGTTTTCAATGAGATGTGCTCACCCATCTGTGCAGCAACACAACTTATCAACTAGATTTACTGCACTCTGACTCCACATTACCACTACAGACTCAGTTTCCTCAAATCTATGACATCTGTGTTGCTTCCTCTAAGTCTGCACAGTTACTGAAGATGTCATAACTAGAGATTATTAGTCACACTGTGAACTTTCCGGTTTATCAGCCTTTTGTAATGCTTTTGCTGTAGGTGTCTGCTCTGGATGTGTCATCACGCTGTCATTGTACATTGTTAGATCAGTTCATCAGTTCAGCGCCGAACATGCAGCAGGATCTCATAAAGAAGGTTCATTTACGACCTTGTAAACTGAAATGAGAAAAGTATTAGCTAATTAGCACTTTTGGCTCAGAGTAATTTTTTTAAAGCTTTTGTGTTTAAATCTTGCAGCTTCTGGTGAGATTCCTTCTGAGTCATTGGTATAAGACCCATTGATAATGAGAGCCCCTAGCATACGATGCATGCAGGACAGGTAATCTATGTACATGCTGGGAAGCAGCAATCCCAACATGTAACATACCAAACCGATGGGGAGAAAATCCTTTAAAAGAGTTGCTCTCAAACTGGACGTTGGGACCCCCATGGGGGTCATGAGATAACTTCTGGGGGTTGCCAGATAATTGTTAAAAATATGTAGCCGACATTTATCAAATAAATTTGGGATTTTTACCAGGGCTCTTAAAATGAAACATTAATTAAGAGACACAGCTTTGAAATAGGATCCTAATTTTTTAACACATTAATGCAAACAAAGTGAGTGCATATGGCATATTAAAAACCTGAATTTGACATTATCTCCATAAGAGAAGCTGATTTGGGGCATGGCCTTGCCACTGCGGTGAACCACCAAAAACCACTTTATCCTCCTTATTTGTGAAGATTTCAACAGTTTTCCAGCCTCACATTTAGAGGATGGCTGCAGGATGACCCATTTGATTCGTCACACAATCACTCAGTCATCGCGTGGGGGTGGGGGTCGCAAACACCAACGTGTGTCGTCTTGGGAGTCATGGCTCAAAAGGTTTGAGAGCCGCTGCTTTAAAAGCCTCTACCAAGCATCGCAAATGAAACACAGTTCCAGCCTCCAGCAGTTACATGAACATACAACAGAAACACATGGACATGACATCCCTGCTTTGGTGCTTCCTCCACTCCAAACAAAACCATCCTGTCAAGGTGTCGTATGCAAGCAGGGGCTCGGCTCGTTACAAACATGTCTGTTATCACTCAGCAACAGAAACTGGGCGAGGTAGCAGCCATAGAGAAGCATGGCTTTTGTTTCTTTTGAATCCAAGAATATACATACAGCCCTTGCAGTTGTGAAGATGTACTCCTTTTATTCTGGTTTTCAGACAGGAAGCATGCTCCTCTAGATGTAATACTTTAAATTTATGCCATGGAAAGGTAGAAATCTAACTTAGTCAGCCTCCCCTTAAAGTGATTCTAAGTCCTTAGCAACATAGCACAATGTTACGGTAAATTAAAGCTGGGTTGGACAAGTTGTCGTGTTAACACATTAAAGAATGAACGCTGGCAGTTGTGGCACATTAACAGCTTTTTTCAGAATCTGTTGTCCACTGGCTCTGAATGCAAACCACAGACCTTAGCAGTGTTGGGCCAGTTCATGCTTCTCATGAACTAGAACAAAGTTCAGTTCACACGGGGTAAAATGAAGAGTTTACCATTTCAGTATTGAACTAGTTCAGAGTTCAGGGTTTATTTCCATATTTTTTAGGTTAAAAGTGGGAATGAAAGACTGGATTTGAGGAAAAAAACTATTGTGTGCTGCAGTGAAATCACTTCTAGACACAAAATTTTATGGCATAAAAAAGATGTGCATGCAGAGCAGATGTGTGGACAGAGCACAGAAATGTTTTATTTGTCTGAATAACCTTTTTCAGCATACCAGAACTAATTTCTTTTGGCCAAACAGCTGTTTTCAGCTAAAGACTTTTATAAATATGAAAGCGGGGAAGCGATGCTCGCAGCTGCGCCGCCATGACGCGTCTCAGCATTGAACCCTGTGTTTTGTCGAATGTGTCTGAGGTCCGTCCACACGGGCAAAATCCTACCGCTCATGTTTCATTAAGTTACTACTGAAAGTATAAAAACCCCACAATTATTTTCTTTTTACAAGTTTTACTTTTTATTTTCAGGTTTTAAGTTTAAAAAAGTCATTATAAAAACACTTGAGCTCAGAATCTGGAAAGATGGGGTCCTGATGCTGATTTTGTTGTTTTATATCAGAAGGTCAGCTGAAGGCTGGAAAATCACCATCACATAAGAGAAAAGATGACTGCAGTAGTAACGCAGACGTAAATCGACTTGCAGATGCTCATATTGTGACTTTATTCAGGCAGGAACTCCATTTTCACATGGAAACAAGAAAACCACCTCAACAAGCGCCTGATTTCTTTTCTCCAGTCTTTCTGCTGTTTGACATCCTGAGAGTTTATTTTTCTTAACAAGGGAAAGCTAATTCAGCTGCACGCTGTAGCTGTGACCTCTCATTTTCTAGCACCTTTTGGTGGCTGTCTTGTTCACTTCAACCAAAACTCAGTCTCAGCCCGACGACATGACCTGCTGTACTCTGTACCAAGTCGAGCTGGTGCTTTCAGATAATTTGGAATAAAAAATAAAAGCTTGCCTTGCTCACATCAGCTGCCTGGTAACTGCTGATGTTAATGTGGGCCGACAGGAAGGAAGTCGGGGAGATGGTTTTTCTTAATGGGCTGTTTTTCCTTCCTGTCAGCTGGATGGATTCGAAGCAGCTTGGCTTTGAAAAACACTGAGAGTGGTGAGTTTTAAGATTACACTGGTTTTGGGAAATAAAGTCACAGTCTGGAGAGAAGGTGTGCTGTGATCTGGTTCAAGTAGAAGCAGATTCAGGAAAGCCAGCGTTAGATTTTGTATTTCTAGGCTTGGAGGCTAATGTGAAGGTTTTTGGTTTTGGGGTCAGGTTGCTGGTGCAGCTGTAATGGTTTATTTTTGTGTGACCTGCTGCTCAGGGACTCATTAACCCTCAATGTTTAAAGACGAAAGTGCATTAGGGAAGAGGAGCCACTAGACCAAATATTGTCTCGGGAATTGTGCAGGGAGTGCCGTTCTATGTTTCCTCTGTTGTCCTATCTGAAAAGCTGACTTTAATTTTCTCCATCCTTCTTATTGAATTAAAATGGCATATTATATATATTATATATTATATATTTCCCATGAAATCCCTAAAAAACGCAGCACATGGCTACACATCTCTGCTGGTAGGCTTTGTCCACCGGTATGAACGTTTGTAAATGTTCCAGCATGAAATTCTTCTCCATCACAGATCTAATGATGGGTTTTATTCATGTTAAGTTTAATGATGAGCTGAAGCTCAACAACTGCAGCCTGGAGCTTGATTGGATTTCTACATTTCGTTCATCCTGTTGTCTTGAGTCTGTGCCGTTAAAATGTTTTCTAACCTTTACAATAAAAGTGGATTCAGTTTCATCCTAATTAAACAACGCCCAGTTCTTCACAAAGACAGAAAATCAAGCTGTTTTCTTGGAGCGGTTTTTGGGAAGTTTAAGACTTGAATATTTCAACACTTAACTTTGAGTTATTGCACAAGTCTTCCTTGGAGGGATCTGACATGCTTGGCATGCGATTTCTTTGAAATTTACAAAGTCTGTCTTATTTTTCTTGTCAAAGACGTTCAGGCTGGATCTGGTTGATGGGGAGGGATGGCACGCAGCCTTTCTCTCCAAAGATGCTCTCCTGGGTTTGGACTCTTGCCTTCCAAGGGTCTTGAGATGATCCTGCCAGTCATTGTCTTATTAAAATAAACATTTTTTAACTCTGCAAATGTGAGGTCTCCAGCACATGTCAAGAAAATACAAATTACTCACAGTTCAGCAGGTTTCATAGTGCAAGTAGTAGAGGTCAGGAATAGGTAAAAACAAAGGCACTATTAAGATGGTTCTTGCTGTCTGAAAATAAAAATAAAAAAGAATGCAAAGCTTGAAATAAGTCCTGACATGTTTAGCTCATTTTATTCTGTGTTTCAGCAGCGGGTGGCAGAAAATCTAAAAGCTTGTTTCCTCATTTCAGTCTGGACTCTGGAACATTTTAATGATAAATATCACAGAATCATGAAGCATAAAGCATGCTTACCATCTATCTAACCCTTGGATTTTGAAGAAGTCTAGACAGACAAGTTGGAACCAATCCAATTAGAACATTGGGCATGTCTGTAGCCATGTTTCCACCAACCGGTGCGGGTCAGGTCGGGACGGCTAAGGTGTGGATATGTTTTGTAAACTGTGACCTCTTGCCTTTCTCCAGCCAACCGGAACATCAACTGAGAGGCATAGTATGAACCGGACAGTGATCGACTCCTCAGCTACGTTGCAGCATGGCACCATTACAGCGCAACGTCTTCCTAAAGTAGAACCACAACACGACTCAGAAACAAAGGAGGAGAATGGTAGTCATCCAACAGTGTGTGTTCTTTCTTCATGGAGGTGCTCCCTAACGCCATTTTAAAAAGCAATTTAATCAACAAAAAGAAAATCTATGCCGCACTACACGAGGAGCCATTCCTGCTTTGTTTTTATGCCACGAAGTGACTTTTTTTTTTTTTCAACCAATCATTGGACTGCAATGTGTCAAACTCCACCCATTAGGGTGGGGTCGGATATTGGGGTACCCTTCCCAGTTTTCACATGTGGAAACACAAAAAACTGCATCCCTACCCACCCCGCACTTGTCAGTGGAAACTGACAAGGGGGGAACTCAGATATACAAGTCACAATGAGACGACTACAACCAGTACGAAATCTTAAAGCACACCGATAAACTGTGTTTACTGTGTGTGTACTGTGTGTGTACTGTGTGTGTACTGTGTGTTTACTGTGTACTGAAAACATTTGGCTGTGTCACTTGTGTACAAAACAACTTCTCAGTCAAGCGGTGGCATAAACGTAGCTGAAACAACTGAGGTCTGAGGGAGAGGCAGGATTTTTTGTGATGAGAAAACTCTTAGTTTTCAAACCAGATTTGTGATGTGAGCTCAGAGAAAAGCTCATGGTTGAGCAGAAAGCCCGTGTAATTGTCATTGGAAACTATCGAATTACCTTGGGCAGCTATTGGCTGAATTGTTTCTGGGGTTTCACATTTGTTTGAAAATACCATGAGTTTGGTTTTGTCTGCGTTCAAAGCCAATTTCAATGCCTGCAGATGAGACTGAATAATATGACGAGCAGTCTGTAGAAAATCGAAAGTCTGGGTAGTTGAGGACAAAAAGCAATAGATTATCGGAGGCATAAAAATGGTACTTTGCATTTGACAGGTTATCAGATTATTAATATAAATAGAAAATAAATTGGGTCCTAAGATGAAACCCTGTGGCACTCCTTTAGAGACACTGTGGAAAAAGAGGAGGAACTAGCCTATGGTCTTGGTCGGGAAAGTTTGGTGTGTACCCTGACACAGTAGGTGGAAATAAGCTGCATCAGCTATGTATTCGAGCGGCGTGATAGCTTCTTTGAATTGTAATGAAGATGAAGACGACACAGAAACAAAGCACGAGAACGGTGGACATCCAGCAGTTTATTTCATCTCAGCATGTGGCTTTAAACAACCAAACATGGTGCTGTTCTCGCTTTGTTCCACAGGACGTGATGATTCTTTCGACCAATCAGTGTGCGAAGCTCCACCCTTCAGGGTCAGATCTGTATGATTAGGACCGCAGTGGAAGGGTCTCTAAAACGGAGGGTTCAGATCATATATAATGGCATCCTTCCCAGTTTTTGCCTGTGGAAACACAAAAAAGTTCATACCAGTCTGGATGTGTTGATGGACGTGGACTTTAGACGTGGTGTTGTTTGTCATTCTAAAAAGTAAGCGTTATCTTCATGTACAATGCCCATCTGGACCAGAGACCACCACAGGAATCCTACAAGAATCTGCTAATCTTCCCATGTACAAGTAAAACACTTGGAACAAAGTTTTAACAGGAACATGTTTTTGGTTGGGAGACCAGTGGCAGAGGCGTTCATTTGCTAATTAACGCTGTACTTTGGACCAAGTTTTAAATGCAAAACAGCCAGGGCAGAAATAAAATGGAATTAATGTTTTAAAATGATCCTCAGCTGCTAAAGATTTATTTTAGTCTCAACAAATTAAAGAGGAATAGTTTTTAAACACTTAGCAGAAGGAGCGATTGGCAGACGCGTTACAAAAACCTCTGATCAGAAACGGATTCACTAGTTTTTCATTATTTATGGGTTTACATTGTTTGTGTTAATAATCAATTCTCAGCCATTCTGGAGGGAATTTCTGAAAGAGGATTTCATACCAGTAGTATCATCCGTGCTCTTTCCCCTTTGTTTGCTGGATGTATTTTCGTTAGCTGGCAATGTTTGAGTCAAGCATTTTTAGAAAAGCCGTAAACTTGGCACATGGGCAACAGGTTGTTTGCTTTTTCCTGATTTGCCGGGTTTATGATGCGAGTTTATGTGGCTGATTTTGCTTGCACTGGATGTTGTTACTGCTGACAATACAATCTGTGTAAGTTTACTACTTAGATTTATTACTGAAGGTGGGCAGATCAGAATAAGTTTTATTGCCTTTTTTATTGACTTTTCATCCTGTGTACTGCTGCGGTAGGCAGATGGATGGCTCAGTCAAGTTAACTTCTTGACTGGTGACCAAAAAGTGGACGGAGAGCATTTCTATTTTTTCAGTATTTTGATTTCAGAAGGTTGAGAAACGGGAAAGAAGAAATGTGGGCTGAAGATGAGCATGTTGTAAATTACACGAGCTTTTTCAAAGTTTTATGTGACAGTAACTGTTTTTGAAGGAAGTGGGTTGACTAGGGGTCATCTAAGGACATTTTAAAGCCCCCAATTTCATAACAGCTGCTGATCTGTCACGGCCTTGCCTCTGTTGTCGTAAACATTCCACTTATATCCGTGCATGGATGAGGGGATTTGCTTGGCTTATGTGTTCTTCCATTTAACACATGCCCTCCTGCACAAAAAAGGAAGAGCTCGTTTCATAATGGATTCAGTGTTAAGGCGTCTCCACGGACACTGAATGAGTCATCACTGATGAAGAATACCAGAACAAAATGTGTCAGCCAGACTGTGGAAAGTCTGACCACGTTTGATGCTTGGCAGATGTTAATTTTCTACTCTACACACACCGCCGCCGCTGGTAGAGGACGGCTCTTTGATCTCCAGCAGATCAGCTGAGCGTTCTCCTGCTTTGAGCCATAATATATAGCAAGTGTTTATTTAACTTACAAGCTGGATTCAGGTGAGCGGCCTGCTAGTTGTTTTACTAATGCAAGGCAGCAAGAGCATCATGAATGAAGTATTTGTTTCACAAGGATCACTCGTGATGCTACAAATGCCCAGAAAAGATGTTGTGGGCAAAGTTTGAGCCTGTCAATCATTCACATTAAACTATGCTAACTTGTCCAGCCTGTATTGCTAACTGGTGGAAACCGTGTGTATTTCTGATCAGTTCTTACGCTAACTCTTCTAGAGTGATTGTTTTCTGCATGAAAGATCTAACATAATGGAGTTTTAACATGATCATTAAAAAAAAGAAAGTGAAATCCTCACAGCTGAGACACAAGAAAACGGATAATTGTGAAACGTGTTCTTCTCATGAACCGGTGGCTTATTTTCATGGTTAAACTTCGCTCTTAATCAGGACCATTAAAGCAGGAATCGCATAAAAGAAGATAAAATGAACGAGACATTAGTTTTGGATGTTTGCGACCACAAATATCCAACATTAATGTTCTAGTTGAAGCGAACTTCTGCAACCAGCAGGAGAAACTCGCTCACATTTTCTACACTTTTTATTTAGTTTTTAGAAGAAATTCTGAGCATTGCCTCCTGTTTCCACACAGTTTATACCGGTCACGTTTTCCTCAGCTGTTCTACAAAATGTAGCAGCATCATGGCTTTTTATTAAATGCTTTTTGACGCTGTTTATAAATACAACCTGATTAAAGTTTGATTTTAAGATTGCTAAGCGTTGTTTATATAATTTCTGTTCACTTATTCACATCTGTTAATTACTGTTTCTGTTCCATTCAGGGAAGAGCGTTAGCCGGCCTTTTAATGGTGGGGGACAATCATGGATGGGACCACTGAGCTCTAAAACAGCTGAGAATCGGTGTGTTTTTCTACTCTAACGGAGCAGGAAGGCTGAATGACCCCCACAGTGCTTAATCTTGTGCACATGAAAGTGAATTAAATCAAGTGTAGATGCAGAAGAGTTCTTTACTGGGTCAGAGGAAATTTAATAAACATAATTTACAATCTCCGGGTGGCAGCGTAACAGCCGTCCATGACGTGAGCATGTTCTAGACGTTCTTGTATGTTGTCAGTGGGCATCACAGGGATCACATGAGATGCCAGTTCCCATAGTGACTGGACCTTAAGAGTTCAAAGTTCAAACTCTTACTGGAAACTTTGTGTTTGCGTAGGTCTTCCCACTTCCTGTCCTATTTTTTTTCAAACGTGTGTGTTCAGATGATTTTGCAGCACCGTGTATGTTTTGGCATGCAGTTCTGTGGTCGTATGACTCAAACATTTTTTTCAAAGAATTGGCCGTGTGTGTGTTGATTTCCTGTGAAAATGTAAAGTTATAGTGGGCTTTGTACCCTCAGGACACAGACTCCGTGAATGCTGATCTTACTTACACTTACTTACACTCAATTACACTTAGTATCAGGTAATTTGACTGCGCCGTCACGCTGTTGTCTTGCAGCAACCGAATCCAGAAACGTCGTGGAACGTTGATGTGTATGCTTGCGTACACAGCAAGTACAGCCTGGCCATTAACGATTCATGACTACCACCTAGTGGACGGGAGTGTGCTGAGAGATACACATCTGGTTATGCAGCGGAACCAACAGAAAATACCTCATCCTTATTGAGACTGACATAAATCTACTGACAATCCCCACGACTGAAGCCCCACGAAAAATACATTTCTTATAGCCGTTTTTATATGCCTGAGGCTACGGTCAGTAAGTTAAATGTTGAGAATATAATCAGTGATTTGTACTTCTTTTAACTTGAGAGAAATCACAGACCTTACCTGGTTCGGTTCCACTGAAAGCGGAACAGGCAGCTGTTCTGCAGCGAAGGCTCGGCAAAGCTTTGCTCTCGCAGCGTCTCCGAGGGTCAGTTCTCGTGCTTTAATGAGGTGTTGGCACGTTTTCTTGTTCTGTTCTGACAGATAACTCACATTTTCCTTTTTCTTTTATTTCTTTGTACCTTTGCTTTTAGATGGTAGTACTTCAGTGCTTTAACAAATGTTGAGCAAGAAATTGGAGGGGTAAAATGATCGCTGTTCAAGCTTTCAGCTGAAGCAGTGAAGACTCTGAGGAATTTCTGTGTGGTAAAGCAGTATTTACTTTATAAACACAGCTCTATCTCTCCACAAAGTTTCTTTATGTGCGATATTCAGATAACAGTTCTCCTGAGGTCAGAGCTGGGTTAGTTTCTCTGTCAGTTCAGGTTAAATTAATTTGAAAAACTGTTCATAACTTGTGTTTTTATAATTTTGTTCAAGGACTTTAAATTGCTTAACATAAGGTATTATTCTCACCATTTTTAAATGGTACTTCTACTGCTTGCTATTTTCACAAGGCTGTCCTTATCAGAGAGTTCCAGTTTAATATTCAAAAGGCTTTCATTCCAAGAATACACCGAACAGTAGAATGAAGTAAATTGACCCTTTACGTAGTACTGTGTACAACACAGGCTTTCTTCCTGACAGCTATGTGGGTCCTGCAGGGTTCAGAGGGTGAAAGACCTTATAAACATACGTGATCTCACTATTATGCAACGATTGGACTCAGCCTGTCAACTAAAACGTAATACCACAGTTCAGCAAATCACCATATATTTCCCAGAGAGATTAGCCAATCATTACACACCGACTTCCAGAGAGCTGAAGATGGTGTGAGCGGCTGGAGTGGACTTCCTGGAGGAGTTTGCAGGGAAGCCTACCAGTTTGAGTGTGGATTGAGAGTGTTTGTGGCCGGTAACGAGGGATGGCCTGGCCGTGCTGGACTAAGAAGCTGGATGAGGAGGAACTGGTTGAGAATGGTGAGTGTAGGACTGTTTGTGTGAGTGTGTACTGTAAAGGAGAAGTGAGTTGCGGTTTTAATGCTTGTCATTAGATGTTGTTGTTCTGCATGCAGAAGTCGTTTCTGTGACGCGTTCACAGCCCTCCTCCTGTCCGCTTTTATGCTTGTCATTCATGTTAAATGCGTAAGATCGTGTTCTTGAATGCAGCTTTGTTGTGTCTTTGCTGAACTTGTTGAGTTTAATCATTAAGACGTTTACGACCCATCAAGCTCAGAGTCATGTGATTGTTGTTTCTGAGCTGCTGGACGTTGCACAAGAGAAATGGATCTCCGTAATGTTTGGTCTGTCTGACTGTGTGTATTTAGCTGTGTGAGGTGTTTATCAAACACATGAAAGATGTAATCAAACACTCATCTCTCTTTCTTCTCTTTACAGCTTCTTGAATCTTTGAGAACAGTTTTTGTCTTTTTTCCAGTATCTTTCTCTTTTGTAGGTGAGTTGTTAGTTTTTGAAAATGACAGATCCCAGGAGGTGGCATTGGTGTGTGTATGTTTTGTTTGTGTGATTGTGTTTTCTCAAGGCTTCACTGAGTGTTTTGACTATGATGAATTAGGTGCAAAGGGCAGCCATAGTTGGGTGTGTAATGGGGCATTTTAACCCCATGTCTTGTTTATAACTTGGGTCGAGCAGCCTGTTCAGTCTTCATAGAGCTTGTGGTTGGTGTTCATTGACAAAGTCACAGTATTGTTGTTGTCAGTGTGTTTCCTCTTGATTTCAACTTTTTCATTATATCTCCATCAACCAAGACAAATTTAGGTGTTGTGTTTGACCAGTCATCACCCCGAACGGCTGGTTGCTAATAACTTTTTCCTTCTGAGGTATTTTCAAAATGAATAAAACTTCCAAAAGAGTAATACATATCATGTTTTTATTTATTAGAATTTTAATATGACCTAAAGAAATGTCTGACCTTTTAAAAATAAGATATTCCATCTAATTTTATTACCAACCAGTAATAACAAGCTGTAAAAATGTTTTGCAATAAATCTCAGTGACTGATTATTTGCCTTATTTTTAAGGAAAAAGCAATTTTACAAACTTTCAAATTTCCAAAGTTTCATGGCTCAAAAAATCCAAAAACAACTGAAATAACTTGATCCACCTCCATCACATGTAGCAATAATGAAAGATAAAAAGACAACGAAGAGAAGAAATTAAAGACAACCAGCTGTTAAAATAAAAAAAACATCTTTAAGAAAACAAAAGTGACAAATCATCAGAAGCTCCTATAAAAATACAACCAGTAGAAAAAAGAAATCCTTGATCACAACAACGAAAACATCAAGACTGCATCTGATCTAACACGACAAGCGACTAACTCATCATGCAGGTTAGTAAATAACAGGAATGAATAATGATTAGTGATGTGCACGTGCAACTGGGCCACCACAAAGATCAGAGCCAGCCCAGGAGGCCCAGCAGACCAGCCGCCCCCCTAAGAGCACGTATCCCAGCCAGCCGGCCACCGGGATGACCACACATCTGCCCAGAGGGCGGCAGAGGAAGGCCCAGCCAGAGAAAAAGGCCCCAGGAGGCCAGGGACGGTCACGCCACCCTGCCAGGCACCGGCTCCACAGAGATGGACGAGGCCAGGACCCCGGGAGCCAGCACCCACCCCGATGCCCGAGTCAGGCACGCTGGAAAACGTCGGGTCCTGAAAACGACAAATGCCGGGAGGTGGCATCTGCAGTTTCAGATTTTTTTCAGATTAAAGTTGTTTTCATTCTTAGTAGAAGATGATAATAAAAGGACTAATAAACAATATTTACCTTCCATCACACAGTTCGTTTACGAGAGACAGACGTGAAAAGTTGCTTCTTAAAATGAAACCGATGAGGTCGTATCACATCTTGGTAGGAACATTTCATGTCTCAGATCAACACAGGGCTCCGATAACCTCATAGTTTTTAGTCTTTTGGACAAGAGACCAGATCATTGATAAATGTTTAATTAATCAGTGTTCATGAGGTTAATTTAAAGAACTAAATACTGTAAACGAGGAGGTTTTGATGTTTTAATTCCAGACAGAATCACTTGTTTTAATTATTCTGTTTATTTTAATTTTCAGTCATTATTAATCCCTGATTAAGGAAGTTTATCTTTTTTAAACTTTAGGACGAAAATGCCCATTTTTACTCACACTGCTCTAAAGGTTTTATACTTCACATTTTGCACCATTTCAAGTGTTTTTAGACTATTTTCCATTCATACCATGTGCCATCTTCATTTTTCTAAGTTATACAAATACAGATATTTACACATCTTAACACGTCTCCAAAGTGTTTCTTTTACCACGACTCAAAGGATTCAGAGACCTTGTGATTGAAAAGACTCACTTAATTATAAGTATTCAATTTTTATTAAATGAGTTTTCATTTCTTGTAATAAGATAAGCCGGTTGAATTTCAGATGTTCTGCTGAGCTCTGAGGCACATTTTCATCCTACATTGGCCACTTTATGCTAATTTTAAGAATTCGTAACATTGGGAGATTTTATTTTATTTTGAATAAGATGATTTGATTGAATTTAAGAAATAAAGTGGTATGCAGAAGTCTTGGCACCTCTTAGGAAAATCACTGCATCAGGTTTTTTTTTAAAAATAATTTTTATTACTCTAATGGAAACAATTTTATGTGCATTTAAACAAAAATAGGCATGTGCATAAATTTAGGTACCCCAAAGAAACAATCCCATCAGTATTTAGTAGAGCCTCCTTTTGCTGACACCGCCTACATCCACAGGACAAGTCCCTGAAGTCTGGGAGGTGGTATTTTAGCCTCCAGTTAAACCTGGTTTCTTGACTTTCATGCAAAGACAGCCTCCTTAAAATCAATCCATACGTTTTCAGTGATGTTAGTCTGGAGACTGGGATGGCCCTTCCAGGATACTGTACTTGCATGAATTCCTTGGTGGAGTTTGAACAGCTGATACTGAGAGGAATTCACGTGGACCTTCATTTTAACTTGGTTTCCAGAACTTAGCCATAGAGCCCCATAACACGGTGGCCTCGCCACCAAATTTCACAGTAGGCAATAATTTCTTCTCATGGAATTCCGTGTGTTCATGTCGCCATGCATACCTCCTCTTGTTCTGACCAAATAATTCTATCTTAGTCTCATCTGACCACAGTATTTATTTCCAGAATGCTTGTGGCTTGTCCAGATGTGCTTTGCATACCTCATGCGACTCTTCTGGAGACCAACACGTTGGAGAGGCTTTTTGTGCATCGAATGAGTCTTTCCTGGTTCTAAGTGTGCTGGATTGTGGAACAATGAACAACTACACCAGCAGTGGCCAGATGTGCCCGGGCCTTGTCAGCCTACGTCTTCCCTTCAGAAGGACTGTGGCCTTCCATTTCATTTCTGTTGTGGCGATACAGTCCAAACCTTCCAGATAATGTCTTGTAACCTTCTCTTAATTCATAATAATGAATAATCTTAGTTTTTAGGTCAGTGGAGAGTTGTTTAGAGGCCCCGGTGTTGCCACTCTTTGTAAATGAATGTTTCTGGAGCAGTAAAAAATGATTTCACTACTGAAATGTTTCTCTTCCACAGGGTATAAAATGTGTTCAGATAAAGTTGCTGCTTCTAAAGCTCAAACTGATGCTGCGCTTTTCCTTTTGCATGCCATTGTATTTATCCTCGGTAGTTTTACAGTTTTCTCTCCCAGGACATGTAATCAGACATGTCCCACACCTGATTTAAATCCTGCAGGAATTAGGCCTGAACAATATGTGGGAAAAAATCTGAAAACTTTCTAACCAATATTGCGATTTGGTTTGTGATTTAATCTCAATTCCAACTTCTGTAGAAAAATATTTTCTTTTTAATATGAACTGTTGTATATTCTAACAAGAACCTAAAGTTGGGAAATGACCGGCTTCATGCAAGCTGAAGCCTGAAGGTCGCGTTTCCTCTAGAACTGGTTTCTACTTTGTCCTCGTAGGAAAAACTAAACAGTCTGATGTTGTTCATCTTATTTACACCACAGCCTCATTTCTCTCTCTGTGATTTCTGTACTGCACGCAGCGAGTTTCACCCCGAGGCCACACAGCCACATGTGTGCATCCATCCAGCAGAGAACACTTTGGACAATATGAAGCTTCAACCACCTAAAAATAAAAAGTTTGATTTATTTATTTCATTATTAACTCTCCCTGGGAGGTGAAAGTGGTAACACTCATGCTGAGAACAGACATGACGTTCTCTACGTCTGAATCTACCCTCATTGCAGGAACGTCTGAGCCGTTTTAAAATGGATCTAATATTCCCCAGTAGGTTTTTATTATCGTCAAGCTGTTATCTGAGATCTGTGTAGCTGTCACGTGATGCTTAATTTCAACATGTAGGCTATAGCCCACCAGGAACTCGTACTTTCTCTACAGCGTCACACAAACTCCCAGTTACTCTTTCCTTCCTCCTCTCAGCTGTGAGGGATTGGATAATAATAATAAGCAATGATACGTGAGTGTGTGGAATGAAACGCTACACAAATCCAATGTAAACATGAGACGGAGCAGGATCATGGCCAGACAGATTTCTTTTATGTAAATTAATCACAGTCTTTATGATTAGTCATTACTTGAACCTTCAGTCAAGTAATGTGATTGGCAGCTGATTGAGTTGCCATTTAAATAATATTTATCTCCAACTCCGGTCCTCGTGAGCTGCTGTCCTCCAGGTTTTGGGTTCTACCCTGATGCAACACACCTGACTCAAATCACAGAGTCATTAACAGGCTTGTGCAGAGGTGTGTTGTTATAGGAGACATCTGAAACCAGCAGGACAGTAGCTCACGAGGACCGGAGTCGGAGACCCCGGCGTAGCTGATGCTGGTGAGTTTGCTCTCACACCCGAGCGTCGTTTTGGTGTCGTGTTGCAGTTTCTCCCCCTAACCTGAAGGTGGCAGAAGGGGCCGGTAAACTCACCAGGTCGGAGTTCTTTAGAGGGTTCAGTTCGGTGGTATTTTCTGTTTTAAAACAACAATGGCGTCCAGTGTGGTTCAGTGTCTTTATTCGCTTGTGGAAGAAAACAAAGAAATAATTTGATCAGCCTCTCATCAACTTGATCCACTGATTATTGTTTTTTAAAACGGTGGTTTAAATCCACTTTAACAGCCTAAATCCAGCTGGCAGAGTGGAAGTCGACACCTGAAACACTTTTTTTTCTAATTTTGCTTAAGTAGTTGTGAGACGTCTAAAACTGCTGTAATGTTCTTCTGTTTTATTTATTTTCAGACATGTTTTTAGAAGTGCCAACACAGTCCTGCTGTTGGCTGTTTTCTGACCTGGATGTGGTGACAGTACATCTTTGTTTTCATTAGTCAGCTGACTGTTTCCTTCTACCTTTGACAACAGCAGGTGTTGCGTAAGTTGAGAGTTTTGTAACGAGGTCTAAGTGACCTGGCAGGGAAATAAACCAGTTTTGCCAGCTCACATTGCACCTTAAGTGTGTTGGATTTCTTTGCAACCAGTCTGACTTGTTTTTAATTCGTTTGACTTTTGAAGAGCTTGTTTTTTAATCCCTAGCAGCATTCCAGAAAGTTTGGTCCGGCGCAGATGTTTTTATTGGTCTGAAACACTTCACAAGCTCTGATCCCAAACCAGTTTTTTAATGGGGTTGTATCAAATTCTGCAAATAATAAATAACCAAAAACATTTAATTATGCTGGTTACGATGTGGTCCGGCATCTTGGCAGATGCCCATCCAGCTTTCCTCTTTAAAACTCTTATTCACCTCAGCCCCATTAACATGTATATTGTTAAAAGTGAAATAAAAACCTTTAATTTCACGCCAGACTTGTTTTACTGCCATAATTACATTTCTACAGGGAGCTTAAATCAAAATCTGTTTAGCTTTCTACTGTTTTTTTTTTTCCCTGTTTCGTTTGATTGCTTGCTGGTGTCTGATGGCTGATTACGGTTCAGATGTGTCGTAATCGGGCTCTTCTGTTGTAGACCTCATGAGAGAGCTTTGTGTGTGTTACGGTATAGTAAAGAAATGATCAAGGTTCTTTGATCTGTAACGATCAGCATCTGATATGAGAGGAAACATCCAGACTGCTGCGTATCTATTTAAAAAGAAGTCTTGTTATTCACTGAGAATTTTTATTTTCTCCCTAAATCTCTAATAAAATAAAATTTGATATAAAACAAAGAACGAAGCAGGAATATTGATGATTTTTGCTCCACATTGACATGACAGCATCACACAGCTGCTGCAGGTTTGTCGGCTGCATCCATGATGAGAATCTCCCGTTCCACCACAT
>JBAFTA010000006.1:25431189-25447397 GCA_036919975.1 Melanotaenia parkinsoni
CTGGGAGATGCAGACATAGTGAATATGCATTGATCTGTTGTTTTTGGCGGCGGAGACAAGATTCTCTGATAGGGATAAAACGACAAGCTGTAAGAGCTGTACCCGCCCTCTGAAATGTTTGTCACGTAACATGACATTAAGCAATCGTCTCCCTTCTCTCCACTGATCAGGTCTAATATACCAGCTGACCGAGCTGCAGGTTCTGTGTTAGAGCCAGTTACCTTGGCAACAAAATAGTCCGCTCACCGTATGATTTTAACAGTTAAAAACAACATTAACGTAATAATAACTGATTTTATATTTTTTCTTTTGTAAGTGACCCTTCGAGGTGCCCATTATCATAAATTTGCACAGAACGGTTCAAGCCTCCGTGTCGTCCATTAATTTATGATAATGGACACCTCGTTGGGCATTATCTTACTTAATGTATTCTTCCAACTCATAGTTCAAGAATCGTTTTGATAGGACTTTTGGTTGTTTGAGGGTTCTTTGAGCCCCCACTGAACTGTGAGCTCTGAGTCTTTCACAGTGAGTCAGCAGCCAAAGAATGTCTCTGTCGTCATAGCAACGCCAACAAGTAGGCCAGGGCAGCTGTGTATGTGAAAGAAACTTTATTTAAAAATCACTTTTTATGCTGTAGGCAACAAAGTGCTTTACATGATAAAAAAAAATGCATATTAAAATAAAACAAGCCTTCACACATCAAAATAGATAAGAGCAATAAAAAAGAAAACACTCATTAGTCACTTTCACAGAAGGAAGAATTCTGTACAAACATGACTGCCTAATGTTTCTCTCTAAACTGCATGTGGGTATAAAAATACTAAAAGCAATAAACATCTGGCTTGATGATGATCAGCAATCAAGCAATTTTCTAGTTTCATTTGTTTCTGTTTAATGTCGGAGAAAAGAAGAAGATGTGCACTGTAAACAAGTGAGGAGTTGGAAAGTGTTTCAGCCTTTTAAATGAACACAAATGTTTTTTGCACAATACAAAGAATAAATCAGTTTCAGTGTAAAGTCAATGCAGAACGACCTCTGCCATCGCATCAAGCTTTCCTGTTTACCAACGGCCTGACTGGAGTCAACAAGCTGAAAATTGGCCATATTTATGTTATGCTGATGTATATTTGCAGCCCTTGTTTCCAGAATAAGTCAGAAAGTAGATCTCGTGGTGAGGAGGTATGGCTCATTAGAGGATGTGATGTCCAGAGCGAGGAGTCAAGGAAGCCATTTAAAGCTTGGCACAAAAAGTAAAGAAACCTGTGTTTGGTCAACTATTTTTCCTCTTATACAAATTGATGTTATATGGACAGCCTGATTAGTCACCTTTCCAGTGAGGTATAACTTGTAAAGATTGTATATTTATGAAATGAGCTACACAGCTAAACCGCTTGGTGGAGAGGGGGCTTTCATGACCCTAGTTAGAACTAAAAACACCTTTCTATGGAAGGTGAAATGTCTCCAAGACCAAGAAAACGACAGCCACTTCACTTTATTCAAGCTCTTAGGATACCCATGACCAGGACCTGTTCAAGAACTGACAGATATAATTTAACCCATAAGCCCTTTTTTACTGTTGATCCCTTAACGTGAAAATTCATTTACAGTTCTCTAAAAACAAAATGAATACAGAAAAAAAATAAGAAATAATAATAAAAATAAATACATAAATAAGAGTGAATAAAGCAAAGGAATAAAGAAAATAAGGTAATTATATGAAATAAAAGTCAGAAAAGATTTGTCTCAGATTTGTGACAACAGGTGTCAGCGGCTTAACAGCAAGATGTCTTTGAACTTTAAACTAAATTAAAATTATAAATTTTTTTTTTGACCATTTATTTTCTTTCATGAAAGGGTCCTCTTTTAATTTATATCATGATTTGATTAATCACAACAAAGTAGAAGCTCTCAGACAATGCAGCCATTGTGTTGGTTTTTTGTTTTCTTTTTTTTGTGCCAGGGACTGTGGGCATTATTTTTTAAGCAGGAGCTCTAATGGCAAAATTATCCATATCTTCCCATAATAAAGAATCATTTAAAAACTTCCTGGATCCAGGCAGTGGTCCAGATCACCCCCAAAATCTAATCATTTGTTCCTTATTCCATTTCTGAGTATTTCTGAAAACGTCTGTCTCTTCACATTAGGGTTTAATAAATTTTGGCCATGCAAGTATTCTAGCACTCACGGTTCAAGAAGTTTTTTTTAGGACTTACTGTTTGCTAGCTGTTCTTTCTGAGTGATGTTAACAGACAAACCAACGTCGCTGGATACATGACCTCCACCTTGACGGGATAATTAACCATTTAGATGCCAGTTTTAATCAGCGACTTTAAAAAAAAAAAAAAACACCATAATTCAATATTCTGAACATAATTTTCATTTGGATTATTATTATTATCACCAGCTGGTCCATCAGATTAATAAGTGAGAAAACTAGTTTTGTTTTTTGTAATGCCAGACTGAGCAAACAAGTTATACTGGAACTGTTAGCAACAAGATTCATACCATTGACATCTATTATAAGCATATTTCTAAATTCAAGTGAAACAAAGATCTTTAATTTCTGTTTAGTTTCTTCTTTCTCTAAATGAAACTGATTAAAGTTTGTAAAAAATAAAGTCAATCTTGAAACAAAAAACTTAAAACACTTCCTTCCCAAATTTAATGGTTGAGGAACAATTACAGCCTAAATGTTCCTAATGGAGGCACATCAAACCTACACAAATGTCCTCAACAGCGCATCTGCTTCTGTACTAGTCCATAAATTGTTCTGCATCATCTGTGAGGAGGAGAGGAAGCTCCCCGTCCATGCAGGGGACGCCTGGCTGACCCTTTCTGGTTTTTAAAGTTGCCACATGGTCATTCCTGACTCACCGTCTCCAGCAAGTTTGTCTGGCCACATAATCTCTGTGAGAAAGGCTGAAGATGGAGAGGAAGAGTATGTGTGTTTGTGTGTGTGTGTGGGGGGGGTTGCATATGGATTCAGTTTTTTTGCACGTGGGTGTTGATACATCTGTGTGTCACTGAATTAAAATTTCTGTGTGGGCCTGCGTGATGGGAATGTGAGTGTGTTGTAGCCAGTGACTCAGTGTATTCTTGATCTCGGCTCCTTCCTCGCTTCCTGAGACTTCACATGGGGCTCGAGTTACCGACCCGCTCGTGGCTTCTGCATTCTCACACACACACAGCCTTTTTGTCTTTCGTTCCTCCTTTCAAAAACTTGATTTTCAGTTTCTTTCCTGTAATTCTGTTACATTTTTATTAAATTTGCTTCTCTCCCTCTCATATCAGCCACCCGGTTCCCAGGCCTGCCATTGTGTCCTGACCTCATTACAAAGCAGCAAAACATTTGGATGTGGTAATAACCTAATTTAAGATGTCACCCAACACCTCAAAGTGCCAGATTCTAACCTCACCTTTGTGTGAGGATGGAGCTAGAAAGCATGCAAAGAGATGGTGTGAATGTAAGTTTTCCTGAGGGCTGCGCAGAGTGAGGAGGGAGCACTGCTTATGTTAGCTGGGTGTGTGTGAATGAAACCTAATCTGCTTCACAGTGTGTCATCTCTGCCCTGTTAGGCTCACCTGAGGCTATGAGGTGGAGGTTCCCACAGCTGGAGTCGCAGCTCGCTGTCTCTGCTGCTGCCCTTGTAACTGAATAATCACACAAATAAGGATACAAATATAAGGAACAACTTGAAGCCAGGCAGATAAGGATATTTATGTCTGCTGTCTTATCTATGCAGTTGTTAAAATTAAATTACCATTACCATTGTTAAAAAATGAAATTACTCCTCCCTGAGCCGCCACCTGATCGTGGTAGAGGGGTTTGTGTGTCCTGATGATCCTAGCGGCTATGTTGTCGAGGGCTTCATGCCCCTGGCAGGGTCACCCATGGCAAACAGGTGTCTAGGGGAGGGACCAGACGCAGTGCGGCTCAAATCACCCCTATGATAATGACAAAGCAAGGACCAGGGTTGTGCTCATCATGGACTGTCCATAACGAACACCTTGTTCAGACATAAGAGTGTCCACATGTGCGCTTGGCACCAGGACACTCTAGGCCGCAGTTCGATGATCGACTTTGTAGTCGTATCATGGCCATAAGGTGCCTGTCGTGGTGGTAACCCCCAAGCTTGTTGGTGGACATCGGCAGTAAGGAATGCCGTCAAGCTGAAGAAGGAGTCCTATCGGGCTTTTTTGGCCTGTGGGACTCCAGAGGCAGCTGATGGGTATCGGCGGGCCAAGTGGAGCGCAGCTTTGGCGTCGCTAAGGCAAAAACCCGGGCATGGTAGGAGTTTGGAGAGGCCATGGAGAATGACTTCCGGATGGCTTCGAGGAGCATTTGGTCCACCATCCGGCGGCTCAGGAGGGGAAAGCAGTGCTCCGTCAACACTGTGTACAGTGGGGATGGGGGCTGCTGACCTCGACTCGGGACTTTGTGAGGCGGTGGAGGGAATACTTCAAAGACCTTCTCAATCCCACCAACAGGTCTTCCAATGAGGAAGCAGAGTCTGGGGTAGCTGGTGCTGGCTCTCCCATCTCTGGGGCTGAGGTCGCTGAGGTGGTTAAAAAGCTCCTCTCTCCTTCTATTCAGGGGTGCTGGAAAGGAGGGTCCGTCGGATAGAAATTTAAATCTAATATTTAATTTAATCTAATAATGTAAAATAGAAAAGTCCCAACACTCCTGAGCTATTTTCAGAGAGGATGAGAGAGATGGGACCAAGTAAGTTTTGTCTACTTGAAGCTGATGCAGTTAGTGCAGTTAGCACTTAGCATACAGTCTGAATGAGGTGAAATATGTTTCACAATGTTTACATGCAAATAAGTAGAAACAATATAGACAACCAATTAAAAAAAGAGCAATACTCCAATTTCTCATAGTCTGGGGACTTAAACCCAGCTTTTTCAGGCCTGAGAGGCTGTAGCTGAGGTGGAAGAGCTGACCCTGTCCATCCCTTTTTAAACACAGTGTACCATCTTCTGATGGCTCCTAAAGTTCTGGACTTTCGGCATCTAAAGGACTATGAGAGATCTGAAGACTCTCAGGGGATTCCCATAAACAGGTAAACGAATAGTTTGAACCGTTCCTGAACGTTATCTCCGAGTGTCAAGGTAAAACCATGAAAATTTGACAAACTGTTTGTGCTTGTGTCATATTTGGAGCTTCAAAAGAAGATTTCAGGTCTGCGAATCCTCAAATTTACAATCTAGTCTGATTATATTTTAAACTATGTTGCTATAGCACTACTTTCACCATTGAACCCAGTTATCCTGACTACTTTTGTGACTGTTACCATAAATATGGTAGTGTTCTGTTTATATTTATGCCCAAGGATAGTTTATTGCAGTGACTGAATGATTTTCAGCCTCCTGGCTTTTACTAGTACTTAATCAAATGAAGCAACTAAGATAACATAAGAAAAGAGTTTACTCTTTATTAAAATTAGTTTAAAGATGTAAAAAAAAAGAGAAAAAAGTTACTGAACCACAAGAACCATAAGAAATAATTATGTGGGGCCATAGATGTCCATTGAGCCAACTTCTGGTGTAACATCTTCAGCACTGATCTATGGTCCTGAAACAGACCTATAGTTACAATCACTTCAATGTTTATGTAACATGTTGTTCCAATGCTGAGTTGCATTTAAGAATTTTCCAGTCGAGCCTAAAACTATGTGATTTAGTGGGATAGAGCCAATTTATGTCCCTAAGCTGCGATATAATCATTTTTATCCCTGCACAAAATCAACACTTGGAATACATGCCAGACATGTAAGTCACTCAAACCTGTTGTCATCTGCAGAAAACGCCATCTACTTATCCACTCTTGGTGTACTAAAAACTGTGGCTGTTTGTGCATTATTTGAACAATCTTTAACTTCTTTACTTGCTTCAATGCTTTAAGTAGAGAAAGTACAATACAAATTTTAAGACTGGAAGCTACTAAAAACCACTCAGTATTTAAAGTTAGTAACTGAGCAGTAGCTATAATATGCTTTTTTTTAAGGTGACATGGAGTGAAACACAGGTGTTCCTAATAACATTGTGACATGAAACTGAGTTAGCAAGAACAGTGGAGAATAAACTGAAGTTTGCACCTGTACTTGTTCTGACAGTTTCACTGCACAGAAAGGGATTTTTAAATCTAATAATAAAAACATTGTATAGTCTAACCAGTTATTTTCAACCATGGGACTGTGGCCCATGCCTAGGCCTCGAGCACCACCTAGAGGGCCGCAATTATACTTTCATTTTTGCACCGGTGGGCCATGAGGACTGTGGGACCACTTAACTTGTCAACTGTTGAGACAAGAGGTATAACTGTTGTTCTTGAGATGCTCAGTTGCAGTGCAGTTTCCCACCACTCGGGGGCAGTAAAGTGTCAGCCGGTTGTTTAAACTCCAGTAAGTAGAAGAAGACACTCAGCTAGCTGCTAGCCTGTAGCGAAAGATGTGAAGAAGTATTTAAATGAAAAAATTCAAACAAAAATGGTCCCAAACCCCAACTGAAGCCAAAAATATTGTGCAAGAACAATCCAATTCATTAGATATGGTTTGGTTAACAGAGGTAACATGTACTTTGAACTCTCTTCGAAAACAACAATCTTATGTTGACTTTTGTCTTATCTCTTGCTCTCTCTTTTTTCTTGTCTTCTTCTTAAATCTTTTAGAGTTTCTTAAATGAATCAGACACTGTGCAAGTTCAAAATAGCCGGTTTGCTAGCAGAAGTAGTTGTTTTGGGATATGCTAGAAAATTATTCCCATGAAAATTTGACAAAAATTAGAGCAAAGTAAGATCAACTTCATCATTTAGTGTCATATACCTTACAGGAATCAGCCCATTTATTTCTTTTTCCCACTTCAATAGTGGATACTATATTCAAAATATATATCTGCTGCACATTTTGCCAAATGTTTACTAAGCAAGCCTTTGTAGGAAGAAAGAATCAAATTTATTCACAACTGTGCTCAAAGTATCCGCCATCTTGTTAGTGATACAGACATTTAAACACCATAATTGGCAGATGATATTAAATTTGATCAGAAGTTATTTTGTACATTAGTTGATTTTACTTTCCAGGTACATCTCAAAAAGTTTAGAAGATCATGAAAAAGATCAATATTTTTGTCACTCATTTCAGAAAGTGAAACCCATATATTGTAGATTCAGGACACAGAGTGAGTCTTTATATATTGAAATTGTAATGATTAAAGATAATAAAAACCCAAAATTCAGTGTCTCAGAAAATTTAATATTGTGGAAAGTTCACTACTGGAAAGTCAAGGGACGTGTTCTACTTCAGCTATATGCAACTCATCAGCAAGGGAAGCAAGGGATTTTCTGACAGGACTTACAGATAATGCTCCCAGTAATAAATCGATTTTGGTGTTATTAATAGGCTATAAAATGATTTCAAACAGCTTTGGTATTTCATATTGCAATTAAGCTAATCTTTGCAAAACCTGGACAGGCTAATGTTTGGCAGCTTCAACAAAAGAACACAAAATGTATTGCAGCACACAAGTTATTACACTTGTATGAACATGAAGCATCACTGTAGGTTATGCCAATGTAACACACGGACAATAATATCACAAATCTCTTCATAATTTGGATTTGTTGAATTTAAAGACAGCCACAATACAAGGACTTATTGGTGTTTATTCTACCTTTACTCATGCCACCTTTATGTTACCCCTTCATGTTACCCATGTGCCACTCAAACCCTTAATAATTATAACAACAACAACGATAATAATACATAAAATAACAATAAGAAGGAACAGAACTGAAAAAAATTAAGTGAGAACCCACGGCGCAGATTTTAATTCATCAAATCTTGTCCTGTGTAAATATTTGAAGGGGTATGTTGTAGCCTAAATTCATTTCTATCCCATCCAAATAACTCTTTCCATTTCTTTTATTTGTTTTGGTAGGCAGCTGACATGGCAAAATGTTGAAGTGTTGTATATTTGAGGTTGAACATGTACCAGATTCCTGACATTTAGGTTGAACCTTAACAGGCAAATAACATTTTGTCTGGAAAGACACTTCTAGTGGTACAGTGCATGCTCATGTAATTAGCACCAACAACAATGCAATCTCAATCTCTTATAAGCTGGACTGAGATCAACAAGGCAAGAAAAAAACTTCTTGTTACAGCAGGCACAACGTTCTGTAACTTTTAGCCCATTCTTCCAGACAGAACTCTTTTAGCTCAGTCATATTCCCTGGATGTGTTTAGTGTCTGACTTTTTTCAGGTCATAGTGTCTGTAATGGGTTGGGGTCTGGGGTCTGACTTGTCCACTTTAAAACAGAGATGTAGACTTGTCTATCACTTGCCCATGTTGGTCACTAACTACAAATGTAAGGCTACTTAATAACAGTTAAGCAGTGACATTGAAACATTATTGAAGTAATAATACCTTTACTGCATAATTAGATTGTCTTAAAAAATGGGTATCTCATCAGCAGCAGTTGCATCCGCAATGACGAAGGCAAATGCCACCTGATCTTCCATCCTTGCAGTCGTCACATCGATGAACTGGTCCAACTAGGCTACGCTGCTTTTATAGTCCACCCCTGACGACTCACAAAGTTCTTGTTTTACCAGGAATTCATACAGTAGAAAAATGCAGTCCATCCGAAAGGACCTATGGTGTCATACTCTAATCAGCTAATTACGTCAAAACACCTGCAGAGTGTTTCCTGAGCCTTTTATTGATCCCTCAGTCTGGATCAGTAGACAACACAATCATGGTAGACTCCTGTTCCAGAAGAACACAGAGTTCACAGATTGCTGTATCCAAGCATATTCACTGGAAGCTGAGTGGAAGCAAAAGGGATGACTGCAGCCTTGAAAGTATTGTCAGGCAAAATCCATTCAAGAATTTGGGGGAGCTTCACAAGGACTGGACCGAGGCTGGAGTCAGCGCATCAAGAACCACCACGCACAGACGAATCCTAGACACGGTCTACAAATGTCAGAATGTCATGTCAGAAGCGTCTTACCTGGGATGTGGGGAAAAATAACTGGACTGTTGCTCAGTGGTCTAAAGTCCTCTTTTCACATGAATGTAAATTTTACATTTTCCATGGAAATCAAGGTCCCAGAGTCTTGCTTGAAGTCCAGTGTGAAGTTTCTACAGTCAGTGATGATTTGGGCTGCCTGCTGTTGGTCCACTGTTTTTCTCTGAAGTCCACAGCCAACGCAACCGACTACCAGGAAATTTTACAGCACTTCATACTTCCTTCTGCTGACCAGCTTTATGGAGATGCTGATTTAATTGTCCAGCAGGATTTGGCACCTGCCCACACTGCCAAAGGTGCCAAAAAGTGGTTGATAGACCATGGTGTTACTGTGCTTGACTGGCCAGCAAATTCACCTGACCCAAACCCCATAGGGAATCTTCAAGAGGAAGATGAGAGACACCAGACCAAACAATGCAGAAGACATGAAGGCCGCTATCAAAGCAGCCTGGACTTCCATGACACCACAGCGTCTGCGATGGTAGGGTCGGCCCAACTGACACCTGTGAAATGTGTTATCACACTCGAGCATAGAGTTATGGCGTTGTGTTGCAGTTTCTCTTCTGCAGTAACTGCACGAATTCAGCAAGACGCTCCAGAAATCCGGAAACACATTACATACTTACTGCATTGCATGCAGGTCTGGCATCAGGTCTGGAAGAGGTGCACGTGGAGCCTCTGCGGAGCTTTTGGCAGGGACGGTGTAACCAACCTTACGCGAGTATAATTCCAGCTTGACGGATTTCCTCCATGCCTGTATTGATGTAGTTGATGGCTGGGTAACAACAGAAAGGAGCATTTTAGAGAAGCAGAGCTTTTTAGATGTAAAGATGGGCAGAGTTTCACCAATCTGAAACAAGCTGTGTCTAAGAATTGTGGAACAATTTCCGATTTTTTCCTCAGAGTAAAATTGTTTAAAATCATCAAAAGATTCAGAAAACGACTCTACGCATAGAACAAGTCCAAAGTCCAGAACTAGATGTTTGTGATCTCCTCAGGCAGCAGTGCATTAAAAACAGACATGATTCTGTTCTGGATATCTCTGCACGGGCCCAGGAACACTTCCAGGAATCACAATCTGGGCTAGAAAACTGCCATTTTCTCTGAATCAAAACTCATTTGAAATGGTCTGAGGCAAAGTGGGAAACTGTTCTGTGGTCAGATGGATCAAAAGATGTAATTCTTTTCGGAAACTATGACTGCGTATTCAGCAGACTAAAGAGGAGAGAGCATCCAACACCGAAGGTCCAGGACTGTTAGAAGAAGTTAGAATCAGACCAATATAGGACAACGTTCCTCTTCTAAAAGGTCAGCGACTCTCCTCCCTTCCCAGAAGAATGAGATGGTGTCACCCTGCTTTTTAGAGATGTGGTGCTGCCATCAATAGTAAACAGTGTCAGTTTCAACATCTGATATGTTGTTTATGTTTGATTGGGAATAAAAGAAGAGTTTGTGAGATTCACAATCAGCACATTTAGTTTTTACTACATTTTACACAGAGTCCTAACTTTCATGTTGTAATGTGGACTCATTTATTAGTACAGCTCTACTTGCTAAGTCACTGTCTTCCTTCCTCCTCTGCTTCATAGTCATTGAATGGATAATTTACGTAAGCTTTGTGTGTGTGTGTGTGTGTGTGTGTACATGCTTTTTCTCTTCCTTCCTCAACAATATGCATCCGAACAAGTGGCACCAATAACCAGCACATTGTGTTTCCTTCCAGTGATTGGACATGACTGGACTGGGCTCAACAGCTCGTTCTCATAGTTGAACTTTAAAATCTTTTGTCAAACCCAGTGTGTGTGTTATAAAAGCATGGAGTCTGAGCCACATGGCTTCTTATTTTCTCCCTCTCAGCAGGCAGTTTTCCTCAGCTTCCTTATGTGCCAGAGAGGGCTGCTTTAAAGACCTTATCAAAGGCTTACTAATGTTTGTTGCTTTACAGCAAGAATAACGGCATTGTTTAAGTGCCCTGTAAGGTAGTCTGATAGCACCACTCCCACTGATTCTGAAATTCCCGTTTCCAATAGCCGGTAGTCGAGGCAGCAAAGTTGAAACGGTTGTATTGTTCTTCTAAAAAAGTGTGTGTGTGTCAGGTTGAGCGCTTGTCTGGCCCCACTGAGTCTCTTCAGGAAGTTTTGTGTTTTCTGTGTGTGTCTGTTCGCATGCACAAGTGTGTGTGTGTGTTGTGCTTTCCAGCTTTATAAAACTCATTTCCTGGTTGGCTCTTAGGAAAACAGAGTATGATGGGTAATAATAAGAGCGACATGGAGAGAACGGCAGCCCTGTTGACATGAAGGGTGTGCAGCCTGCTGTGATGGATGTGTTGGGTTGGTGTGTGTGAGTGTGAGAATTGAGATGGAAGTGAAGCGGTAGTATGAAGAGAATGCTGGTGGATACCCTTTGTAATTGAATATAGGTGTATGTGTGAGAGATGGTTGGGAATGTATGAGTGTGTGTCAGGAAGGGTGGTGCGATATGGAAGGTTAAAGGTCTTTTGTTAACACTTCTTTAAAAACATGGTGGGTCAGAGAAAACCAGATAAGTGTTAGATATGACTGATGTTTACCATTAATCAGCAGTTTTTTTGGTACTCTTAACTCTTTTTGTTGAGTAACTGGGGAATAATATAAAGTTGTTTACATTGTTTATGTAGATGTAAAATGCATTTAGAAAACAAAATAACTACAATTAAATATCCTGTGCAATACTTTATGTAGTTTATTTATTTTAGGGTTGTTGCATGGTGCCAGAATCTACAAACAATTCCATATCTATGTTGCAGGGGCGGCCTGAGGATTTTTGTGACCTTAAATATGATATGGGGCCCCACCTCAATATTACCTGTGTGTAAAGGTTAAATAAAAAAAAAACAAACAAACAAAAAAAAAAAACGAAGGTCAATTTAAAAAAAAAAAAGTAAAACTAAATAAAAATTGTGTTTCAGTTGATATCTAATCACTTTACTAAAACAACTAGTTTGTTTTTATTCTTTTAAAATGATAATTCATATCTACTTCACTACTGGGTCCACATTCATGGAAGCTGCCATGTTTATGCCACCACTTTCACTCTGAATGGAAAAACAACTGTGTGTGGGAATTTACAACCCTCTGAACTTCAGCATTGCAGTGCTGGATTTGATAGGTGCTAGAGCACAGTTTGGGATAATAAATACTCATAACTGTGCTTGGCATTTGAAGCCTGATGACAGTAAATCTAACACTCCCAGAGCTTAAAACTGACTTGTCCTTGACTTTTCACATTAGTGAACCTTAAAGATGCACAATGCAACTTTCTGACCTTAAAACCTCGTTCTGAACTGGTTTGATGACACGGTGACATCTACTATGTGCATTCCTGGAGCCCTCGTTGCCCAGCAGTGTACCGAGGCTGACAAACACTGACAAACTTCTTCTTTCAGGATGCTGCGTGACCCTGCAGCCGCATGCTGCATGCTAGCCAGCTGTGCTATAAACCCATCAACCATTTTGAACGCAGCTGTAAAATGTACTTGTATAAGACAGCCATGCACACTTCTATGAAGATAGATCAGGTTCAGGTATCTAGTGAGAGTGAAGTGATATTTTACATTGGAATTTGCATGGGATTTACATGTGATTGAATGGGTATTCCATGGGAATTTCTGTGCTTTTCTCATGTACATACATAGGTTTCGTATGTGAATTTACATGGATTTCACACATGAAAATATACATGGGTTTCCCATATTATGAAACCAATCAGTTTGTTAGATTACAAAGATGTCTGACAAAGAGATGTGGATGAGTCTGAATTTTCTCTTAAATTCAGACACTGGGATGTTGTTTTTGGCCCTGAAAAACAAAATTGTCTAGCTATGTCATTAATCTGGATGGCATTAATTTGGCATCCATTACTACATTTTACTTGAACCACCTTCCTCCACCTACGTAAAATTGGAAAAATTAGGGACATCATATCTCAGAGTAATGCGGAAAAACTATTCCATAATCCAGTAAAGTTCATAGTGTAATTTTCTATAGCTGATTTAGTTCTTATCTTAGTTTTAGCGTAAGCCGACCCGACATGTTCAGCAGAACTTTAACTTTAACTTAAATTGAAAACATGCATATTAACTAAAATGATGGCCACATTTCTGAGGACTCCACACGCCAACATGATGTCTTCTGTCCTGCCTGGTCCAATCCTTAAGTGGTGAAGACATTAAAAGAGTGCCTTCAGGCAGGGCTCCAGACTAACTTTCTTTACGCAGAGCACAGTGGCCCCTAACTTAACATTTTAGGAGCGCAAGCAAAAAATTTAGGGGCACACACTGAAATTGCCTTGCAAAGCAAATATTTCACTGTATTAGTGATAAATACTTGAACAATAAATTCAGAAATTACAATGTTTACAATTCACTTTTTCTTGTGCAGCAGTTGACATTGAAAAAAAACAAACATCTTACTGGCCGCACTAATAATACAAAACAAGTAGATATAGAACTTGTCAAACCAAATCAAATCAAATCAGATTTGATTTGATTTTCACTTTGTCGTCGAAGCAGAACGCCAACTTTGTCCCCATCATCCGCCACAGGACATGGTACGACTGGTCCATGTAGTTCCTGGTAATAAACAGCTTCAGGGACTGGTGCTCCTCTCCAGCTACTGTTCCCACTCCTCAGTAAGAACAGCAGCTATTGGCTGTCCTAAAAGTCGCTAGAAGTCACTAATTAGCATAATCAGCCTGGTACATATAGTTGTAGTGGATGCTGCCATAAAGAGGGACGTGGTGGGAAAGGCAAAAATTGATTAAAAAAAATGGCAACCTAAAAATGTTTAGAAAAGCAAAATAAAATTATAATTCTGCCAATATTTACTCAATTTTTTTGTTAATTTTTTTAAGTGTATTGTGTGTTTTAATTAGGAGTCTTTAATATTTTACACTTTTAAATTTTTAAATATTTTTGTCCACACTCTTCATCGCCTCTGAATACAGCTGGAAGCTGTGTGCTGCTCCGAGAAGACAAAGCCTCGTATGAGTGCTTTTGGATGGGAGAGGGGTCTGCACAGCACCTTCTCCTCATTGGGAAGAGTAAACTACGTTCATTCACGTCAGTCTCCAAAAGTCTCCAATTATACCAGAAAAAGTCACAAAATTTGTCGCTAGTCGCTTAAAAAAAAAAAAAAAGAGCTGCTAAAAGGGTCTGAAAACTCCCTAAATATAGCGACAAAGCCGCCAAGACCCGCCTCTTTTCACACATAAGCCAATCACTGTGGTCGTTCGTCCCCGCTCACACGTACATTGGCTGTCATCTTCTTCGTTTGTGTTCGTCTCCTTTTCTCGTATTGAAGTTGGTAAGTCGGCAAACCAGCAGCTAATTTGAACAACTGGGCTGAAGAGGAAAGCAGACGTTTGTTAGCGGCTAAATAAATTCAGTTATAACTACAAGAAAAAGACCGGCAAAGATCGGTCACCATTGAGCGAGTAGATGAAAAATTCATTCTCGCTGTTTCACATTTTAGTTGCAAAATGCGACCGTTTGGTCGCAGTCTGGACCTGGCTTCAGGAGGCCAAAGGTTATTTCTATCCATGCCGTTGTCCTGGCATGGGCCACTGCCACCAGCAAGACACCAGGGATGTCATCACAACCTCATAAACAGAGGGACATTTTTACACATCCATGATGCTAAAAGTGATGTTAACCCATAAGAGCCCGACGTGACATATTTGTCACATACAGTTTCTGAGCAATTTTGCTTCAATTTATAGTATAAACTTTGCTTAAAATCCTGTTGACCACAATGTGATACTTGTCTTCTGTCCTCTAATAGATACCCAGATGCAGGAAAACATATTATAAAAATTTTAAACTATAACATGGTAATAAATGGTAGATACCCCCCCCAAAAATGTATGTTTTTTGTTACACTTTGTTAAAGGGCCAAATAAAGACCTCATATTTAAAAATTTTGACTTTTCTTACTATTTTTTCATGGCTTGGGCCTTAATGGGTTAATAGCAGTTGTTTGGTTCACCTTGCAGAGGTCCGAACGTCATGAACTCAGCCAGTCTGAATTGCAGACCATCTGAAATGATGAGATTTAGATTATAAAATCAATCAATGCACATCACAAGCAATGTACAGTCTTCATTAATGGACAATATCAAATGATTTCCCATTCACAAAATCTCTTTGTGAATAGGAATGTTGTTTTTCTTCTGTCCTACAAGTGTTTTATTAGTTATTAGTTATCGTAAATACAAAGTTCTTATTAATAGTTTGCCTGGTAAAATAAAGCTTAATTAAAATGTGGGTGCAGTTCAGTGCACCAACGACATTGGAGAAACCCTAACACAAAGCAGGGAGTCTCCTACTATGACTGTTAACATTTGTCCTGTAATCTGTAATTTGTCTTATCCGCACTCCTATAAAATCCGATTTGACGTGGTGGAGTTGACCTCCCGGAGTCAACATCTAACAGAGACGTTACTTAAATATGTGGATTGTAATTGTGTTATTTCAACGGATTAGTGAGTGTGTATTTGTCCACTACTCATGCATTCAGGTGGTCTGCAACACTTTGCTATGTTTCCTCTCTTTGTTTATAGCATTGGTGCTCTTTCCCTTCTTTTTTATTAGGGTCTTGATTACTTTGTAAGCTTCTAGGAGGATTTCCTGCTTCGTTGGAGAGAAGTAGGTTATACCGCTCTTGTTGATGTTGTAGATCAGTGATTGTGATCGATCACTAAGGTCTATCCAAGATAGGTTTCACCTTGCTGGCTGAATCTCTTTAGGTTGCCAAAGCGATTTACATTTGAGAGTAAGAACAACACAAGCAAGAATTCAAACAGGAGGGACGTTATAATTAAGTGGTAGTCAGACTGCTGGGAGCCCAGTTGGACCCAGGGGCTGTCATGTAGTGCTAGAGGCAGTGCATATAATTTTTTTTGTAGTTTTTGTAAGTCATTTTGTTTAAATACAAGATCACGATTTCATCACACCTCATCGTCTTGAGTGTAAGTGCACACAGCTTCTTCAGTACCTGGTTGAGCCAAAGAGCTGGACAAATCTTTCTAACTCATCCTGAGTAGAAGAGTTAAGCTAAGTGTGGAAATGCTCCTTAAACAACTGAGTCTTTAGCTTGGTCTTAAAAGTGGATAAGGACTCTGCGGATCGGACGGAG
>JBAFTA010000006.1:25460085-25477021 GCA_036919975.1 Melanotaenia parkinsoni
ATGGATGCAGGATGTGGTTCAGCATCGTCTTGCTGAAATCTGCAAGGTCTTCCCTGAAAGAAACGTTGTCTGGATGGAGCAGATGTTCCTCTAAAACCTCCATGTACTTTCCAGCATCGATGGAGCTTCACAGATGTGGAAGCTGTCCACGCCATAGGCACTAATGCAGCCCCATCCCATCAGAGATGCAGATATTTAGATGCTCCCTCTCTTCTTTAGTCTGCAGGACACAGCATCCATGTTTCCAGAAAGAATTTCATCTTTTGATCCATCTTACCACTGAAGAGTTTTCCACTTTTCCTCAGACCATTTTAGATGAACTTTGGTCCCAGAGAAGACAGCAGCATTTCTGGATTGTGTTCACATTTGTCTGCTTCTTTGCCTGAAAAGTTTCAAGTTGCACCAGAGGATTTTTGGGTAACTGTGTTCACCGATAGTGATTTCTGGAAAGGTTCCTGAGTCCATGCAATGATTTCTGGTAGAGAATCATATATGTTTTTAAAGCAGTGCCACCTCAGGGCCCGAAGATCATAAGCATCCAGTTTTGACCTTCAGTCTTGTCCCATGCACACAGAGATTCCTTCTAATTCACTGAATATTTTGATATTATACACAGCAGATTGTGGGATAGTTACAATTTTACATTGAGGAACATTTTTCTGAAATTGTTTCACAGTTTCAGACAGTTAATTACAGATTGGTGAAGCTCTGCCCAGCTTCACATTTGGGAGGCTTCTCTGAAATGCTTTTTTCCCCCAGTCATATTAAATCAACCTAATTAGTTGTAATATTTTCCTGCAGTTGTTTTTATTTGGGCCAATTACTTTTGCATCCTGTTCCAACTTTTTGAGCTGTGATGCTGACAATGAGCTAATACTTTCCATATGGTGAAATGTCTCAGTCTCAATGTTTATGCTCTGCTGGGCATAAAATATGATTTTATGAGATTAGCAAATTATAGCAATCTGTTTTTTTTTACATTTTACACAGTGTCCCAACTTTCTTGAACTGGGGTAAAACAGCATGTTTAAGATGTCAATGACATGTATAAAACTGGGTGAGGCTGTCTGATTATGTATAGGGATACAAACTTAAACCTGTATATAGTGTTTAACTGGTAGCCCAGTTCCTACCTTTCTGATTGGAACATGGGATCCATTTGGAGGATTGGTCACTCTGGGTTTGGTTAAAACCTCTTAAAGTGCTTTTTCCCCACTTATCTCCCTCTTTATGCCTTTTAAAGATCAGTTCAACGTCACTCCACATATCTTTAAACATAAACAGAAATCATGGGTAGTTTTTGAACGCTGAGGACAGATTAACATTGACCAAATTATATTTCACTGTTTCCCATGAATAATTTATTAATGGTGACCTGCTACAATAAAAAAAGAACATCCATGTTAATTGTTGCTACTCTAGGTTAGTATTGTATTCTTATGTTCAGTCACAGTCTCCCGTGTCTCTACTTTTTTGCAGCTCGATATCATTCGTCTCTGAATTATGAGGATTTCATGCTTTGAAAAGACTCCAGCTTTGCAGCAGATGATAGCTCTGCTGCTGCTCCAACCTGAACCTGCAGCAGGTGGGGAATTATTTTAAGACAGGCTTCCTAAGTCCTCATCCAAGAGGTTGGTTGGAGAACATCCAGGGGAACACATAGCTCAGTTAATACCAGTATTAAACTGTACTGTGATGTAGGAAATACTGTTCATGGTGTGTTTATTTATCAGTATCGGTATTATTTGACATCTGAATCGGTCTTTACTGTAGATCAGAGGGAGGATTCATTACTGCTCATTAAACCAGCATAGTGCCACAACATATTGCAAATGTTCACATACACTGAGAAAGTTCAGATATTTGTTTATTTTCTCAGCAACACTGTGCAACACATGTTCACAGCTGCGTATAAAACTCTCCAGTACAAACATAGCTCATAAACATTCAATGCAAAGGTTTTTTTTTTTTTGCTTTTTGCAGCTGGGCTGGGAAATCATGCTGTTACAATATGTTTGGCTCTGTTAATTATCATCGTGATTGGGTGATATTTACCCTGGATGGAAATACACAGATTGAGTCTCAAGTTCATAGAACGGGAACAAAGTCTGTATGTATGATGTGATAGAGTATCAACCATGAAGAAGAAGCTAAAATGGGATTTAACTTCCATTTAGTACTTCGAGGGGAACAATAAACGTTTTTAAAGCTCCACCAATAAGCATAAATTTTACTTGTAACACACTTTCCCGTTAGATTTATGGGAAAGTGCTAAACATTTGACTGGTACTGTATGTGTGTGTGCGTGTGTGTGTATCTGCGTGTGTGTGTGTGTATAAGACTAATCCTTTTCTGTAGGGAAAACAAATTGTGGGTCGAGTGCACAGACTCAGAAAGGTGTATTTTAATTTGTTTAACCTCATTGTCTTAGCTATCCTTGTGAAACAAAACCTTTGAGTAAAACATACTGTAAATGCACACACACACACACACACACACACACACACACACACACACACACACACACACACACACACACACACACACACACTCCACCTGACCACTGACAACAACCAGACAGCAGAGGGAGGCTGGACAGCATGGATTAATGAGTGTGTGTGTCAGAGTTTGTTTGTGTCTTCGTACTGAATGTGACACTGGATGATGTGTGTGTCTGTGCAGCACAGCTAGTCTGGATATAGTGTTAGGTGATGTGTGTGTGCCTTTAATGTGCATACATGTGCACATACCAGAGAGGGAAGTGGAAGGGGAGTCCGTGCTAGGCGGTGCATGGCTTATATCTGCAAATATCTTCCAAATCTTTCTTTATGCGTCTGCAGCTTATTTCTTTATCGGGTAAGTGTTTTCCTAAATGTACAACTTTTTTCTGTGTTTGCTGGACATCTGTGGAAGGACTCCAAATGTTCAGCATTTAGTCTTTTTTTTAACCTCGACATTTGCATGTGTTTGTGGGTGTGTGAAGGTGTTTCTAGGTGGCTGACAGCCATGTTCAGTTGGCCTGTTGTGTTTCTGCTCAGTCTCGGCACTGATAGACTGAATACGCTCTGTTCCTGATTAACAACTATGTAACCTCTGTTACTTACTACAATGAAACTAAAAAGAAATTAAGTTTATGGTGGTGGCATAGTAAAATAAATGTTATACATTGTGAAACAGGATTCCTGCTTTTACCTTGGCCTGAATTTAGCACATTAAGACAGCAGGTCTTAATGTGCTAAATCTGGGCATAAAGTTAGAAGTTTGAAGTAAACCAAGACTGATTTGACATGTTTGGAAAAATACTTTCTAATTATTTCTGTCATTTAGAGAGAAGGAAAAACATAAGCTTGTAATTAAAACGTGAAGCTACATAAAATGATTAGTTTAGCTTCATGCTACAAGTGGAGTCATGGAGGAAAAGGCTAGTTTGGCTCCGTGCAGTTCAGGGGAATTTCCTAAAAAAATAATTAATAGATTGATGCTAATTTAGAAAGAAAATGGTCAAAACTGAGCACAGTTAAATATATTTGCTTAATTTGATTGTTCGTTAAGTGTGCCTAACATTAGCGGTGCTGGCACTAGCAACCGATTTCCCTGCTATTGGATTTCTACACGTTCGTACTTACGTTGGTCAAACTTTGCTTTAGTTAGAGCCAGCATTCTACAATAATAAAGTCTAAATAACTACAGGCCATTTACCAGGTAATTTACCTGACAAGCATATCTGGTCTGAATTAGGTTTGGCATAATTTAATCCCTAAATCAATCAGTCAAACTATATCCTTGTCCAGGTTTTAGTTTGATAAATAAAGAGAGAGAGATAGAAAAAAAAACATTTCACATTAAATCAAATATTTGTATTTACTCAAATATCAAACCAATAGTTGGTTTAGTTTCTGTGTCAAATGTACCTTGTTAAACAAGATGTCTAAAGCCCAAACCAACTACCCTCCATTAACTCTAATCTGGTTTTAAAGTGGGTATTGGCAACTCAGAGAAGCTAAAGGTTTGGAGGGAAGTCTTAAAAATGCTCTGTGTGGAGTATATGACCATGTAGCAGCAGCAAAACATGGAGACAGAATCCAACAGTGGAGCTGTGGGCTTAAGTCAACACTTTTTATGTCTTTAACCTCCTAATCTTCAGTGCACTTTGAGACTCAAATGGTTTTGAAGTGAATTGAAATGGAGCTTAAATTGCTGTACATCAGTGGGGAAGTCCTACTGCAGTGAACAGATTTAATACGTCATCAAACAACTTTTCATCCACGATCACTGTGAATGTTTGTTATGGTGAAGCAGGTTCTCATATGTCTGTTGTCTTGTGGTCGGTGGCTTAGCTGATCCTCAGAATAAAACACAAATGCAGCTTCACAGGTTAGACGAGAAAAACGATGATAAACTGCTTATGTGAAAAAGGGAGAAAGGCAGTGAAAGAAAGAGAGCAGTCAAGCTGCATGCCACCCGTCGCTTCACTGTCCTTTCTGTCTTTCCTATCTTCCCTTACTGGGCTCATTCTCATGGGCCTTTGCAAGACATCTCCCTCCTTGTTTTCTCGTTCAGAAAGCTCTTGCCTCTTCCCAGTTTGTTACAGTATTTGTTACAGACAAGGCACTCATTATCCCCCACTGAAAGTGTTTGCATAAAATCCACAGTTCTAGTGTTGTGAAAAGACAGTCCACAGAAAACACAAGTGGTTTGAAGTCTAGTCAAAGTAAAAATACATAAGAATTAGTTTAAAAATCACCACAGGTCTTCATCGTCTTAGTCTCACTCTCAGCCGTATGTACAGTACTCTCATGGCATGCTTAGAAAAGTTATTCTCGCTTCTTTTGTTTTTGGTCTTTTGTTGCTTTGGTTTGATCATTAGATTTTCTCCTGCTGCCGTTCAACCATCCCTCCTCACATCTTCGATGCAGAGGATCGATGTGTACATTCTTTGGCTCGGAAATTCATAAGTTTGGTTGCTTCTCAGAAAAAGGTTAAAAAGGAGAAGCTTTGAGACTGACGTGTTAATGGGGATGTAGACTTGGAAGGGTGGGTGCTCAACTTTTCCTGGTTTTGGGAGGAGGGAGGATCTCATCTAATGGAGGGTCTTGATTGTTTCTCCGTGGCTTACTTTTTAAAAATCCAAACAATAACTTTTAAAAAACTTCTCACATTAATGATTGCACATGAATCTCAATAATCTTCTTCTTCTCTTAATGCAAAATAGAAATGAAAAATCCCCTCTTTTCTTTTCCCTTTCACCCCATCCTCTTGCAGCATTCAGCGTTAAAACCACTTGTTAGAAATCCCAAAAACTTCCAGCCTTAAACGCATCTGTCCAAGAGTGCCAATATCCACAATGGCTATTCTCAAGGCCCCAACCTCTTCGTCTCCAACCCATCAGTTTATCCATCCTTAGTCCTCTTTCTTGCATCTTCTCTCATCCCTTTCTCTCTCAGAGCTCTCAGAGGTCCAAACGGAAGGCTCCAAAGTAGCTGGAGGAATCATCTGTGTTCACCATGGTGGGAGAAGAGACGGAGACAAAGAGCTCGTCGCCGGCCTTCAGTTCAAAAAGCCCCCCCTGGTAGACAGAGTGGAGGGCATACTCGGCATCTGGAGCCCAGCACTTAGTTCCCACCCCCTTCAGGAGCTGGAAGAACAAGACAAAACTTCAAATTAAGGCGAGTCATTTAATGGCATCAGACTGGATGAGGTAAAAGTTCTACCTGTATGGGACTTCGGTAGAAGGTTTTCTTGTAGACACACTGCACCAGCTGGTGGCTAATGCTGCGCTGGTCCCCATCACTTGCTGCTGGGGATGGATACCGAAAATACACCTGGAAGATGGTGGGAGTAAAGGTTAGAAGAATAATTATGATGTAAGACACCACATACAAAAAAATGTTGTTGTTTATGACTTCCTCTATTTTCTCCACTAATATCTGTTTTGGAAGAAATAATGAAAAATCTTTAGAGAAAAATTAGATCGAAGTTTGGTTTTAAAATATTTACAGTAGCTGAGTATAATTACTAGAATTTGCTATATGTTGGAAATATAGAAAAATAAAGAAATAAATCAATTATCAAATTAAGAATAATTGAAAAAATAAATGAATTAAAATCTTAATAGCACGTGCTTATATGTGGGAAAACATGCGTCTAGGTTGCTCTGTACACTGTATTTTCACCTCTTTCCTCTTTATTCTGCAGGACATAGTGTCCACGGTTACCGCCCCAAAAAATACATTTTTGATCCATCTGCCTGCAGAACAGTTTTCTACTTTGCCTCAGACCATTTTAAATGAGCTTTGGTCCAGAGAAGATGGTGGCATTTCTAGAGCATGTTCACATGTGGCTTATTCTTTGTGTGATAATGTCTTATCCCACATTTGTGGATTGTTTGACAGAGATTTCTGGAATTCTTCCTGAGCCCATGAAGTGTTTTCCAGCAGAGAATCATATCTGTTTTTATTAAAGTGCTGCTTAATGACCCAAAAATCAAGAGTGTCCAATTCTGACGTTTGGATTTGTCCCATGTGCACATAGACTCCTCCTGATTCTCGAAGTCTTTTGATTATACACTGTAGGCGATGGGATCTTCAAAGTTCAAAGAACACTTTTCTGAAAATCTTCAACAATTTTGGGATACAGTTTGTCACAGATTGGTGAACCTCTGTCCACCTTTCCATCCGAGAGGCTCTGCCTCCGTGAAAAGTTAATTCAATTACCTTTCAAAAGCTTCTTATTTACATTTTACACAGTGTCCCAACCTTTTTGGGAATTGAGGTTGCATGATAATGCATTTCTGGTGTCTGCATCCTTTATTACTTTTTTGTGCTTATAAATCAGTTTCATAGATTGATCACCTGTGAGTACAGGTAGTACCGCCCGTTCTGAGGCACTCGCAGCCTCCCGTTGGTCAGGGTCATGTTGTGAAGGTGAGCGCCAAAGCTCTGATTGGCCCATGAGAGGACCACATGACGACAGGACTGGTGGAGACCCTCCGTGGAGACCTGGTAGGGAGGGTAGCCTGCAGGTGGAAAAAAAGTGGTATATGATGAACTACAACATATCCTCTACAGGCTGAGCAAAACAAGAGAAACGTGTTGTATTGGTAACTGTTGAACAAAATACAGAAGCAGTGATGAAATACTGTCTTTGACCCAAGAGAAGCACTCCTCTTATTCAAGTTTGAGAGCTGCCAGACTCGAGCAACAACACGCGTTATTCCCTAAAGTTTAGTAAATGATGAGAAACTTCTGAGAATGCAAACTGGCTGGATTTATGGGGTATTTTTACAGGATATTGGCTCCTCATAAGGGACTTATAGCTCCACTTGTTCTCAATGTAGGATGTGCTTTAAAAACTGTTCTGTACATGTGCAGTAGATCAGCACCTATGGAAAATGTTTTAATGAGGATCATCCATACTCAAACTCAAACATTATTCATATTGTACTTGCATTTGTGCATATCTGCACATTATGAAGGAAGAGTAGGACGCTAGCATTAAAAATGACTGCCATCGTATGACAATAAGGATTTTTAGGACCTTTTTATAACTCCTTTTGTGCCGTGTCTTGCTTGTGTCATGCCCGTTTCCTGCATGTTTGTGTGGGGCAGTGCAGCAGCTAGGCTAACACGCTATTGTTCTCGTCACATTTGCGAGATAACAACTTCGAAAATGATCAGAGGTCATAGAGTCTCTCACTGCTCACTTCCTTATGAGAAATCCAGACTGAATGTGTGAACCTCACCCTCTCTCTTCCTTCTTCCCTCACAAGCGTTCACGCACAGACACGATACATGACCTTTGTCAAGTCAGTGGAAATAACATCAGGCGGCCTTTTTCCAGACTGTCGACACCCTTCGGCTTGCACGCCACTTTCACATGAAACAATGTAAAAGTCTGGATAACACTCATGAAAAATGCCTTTCAACTTTAAATTCCTTGTTTTACAGCACACATAAGCTTACCTCAACTATTTCTTTTACTGCCATGTATATGTATTGAATAAGCTTGTAGGGGCACAGAACGCACATGGGAAGCATTATTTGTGGGAACAGCGGAAGATTTTTCCTAAGTGATCATTGAAATATGGAAATCAGAAGACAGTGTGGAGAGTTTTCCAAAGTTCGTTGTGTTCGTGTTTATTTTATGTCCCTCTAATCAGATCCTGACCATGAAATAAGAGGTCAGCTGAGCTGTCAGACTCCTCCCCACGTTACCAGATGTTGGCCACCTCCTCTAGGACTAGAAAAAGAAGAATAAATCCAGACATGATCTGTCAAGCATGTGTCACTGACGTGGCGCTCCAAAAAAAAAAAAAAAAGGAAAAAAAAAAAAGACAACCTGACAAAACTAATATAGACAAAAATAGGATTTATTTCTTTTTTTTTTTATGTAGATTTATTTTAAGGTGTATTAAAGCAGCTTTTCCCATATATTTGTGCAGAAAACAAACAGTATTTGGTGTCAAAAATATCCTAAAGTTTTAGAAAAAGGTACTCATTAAAATCACTACATAGAAGCCATTTAAAGAATATTTAAAGTGGTTCACAAAACAGCTGCTCCTGTTTTTGAGAGTGCGTTAGTCTGTTTTTCACCATTATGAATATGATCACTAATACTGTGTGACATTGCTTTCCTCTGCTCAGCTGTCATATCTGTCGTTGCTCTTCATGGAAAGTGAAGCAGCATGCTGTTTGGTCCTGCAGATCAGATGTAGGCACCATTTAAGTAGACACAGGTTGGCAGGCACCAAACACAGTTTAGCAGCTTTGTTTTGATTAATCTAACTCATGGTGTTATTGCTGAGCACATGCACAACATCTGGATAACGCAAAACATTTAGTGGCGAAGTTTGGCATTAAGCTGTGATACTCGGTTTTTTTGACTATTTTAAAGTCCCTGTGCCTTCCACTACCAGAGAGTCGATGCGTCACCTTGAGAGCTGGAGTCTCTGAGAGTCAGGTGGGCAGACGGCCTCTGGGACACGGAGCCCCCGAACTTTGAGCTGTTGAAAGAGTGAGGCATAGTTCTCGCCTCTAAAGGAGAAAGGAAATCAGAAAACACACAAAGCACTGACACAGATGAATTTGTACATGAGTGAAACGGAAAAGAAAAAGATGCTTACCAATGAATGTTTGTTTGGAGATAATGTTCTCTGTCACCTGAAAGAAGAGAGAAAAAAGAACAAATAAATCAATATTCATGGACAACTGATCCACGGGCCACTTTAAAACATGAACGAAATGACAGAGAAAAAAACAAAAAAACAAAAAACGACCAAAACATAAAATGTCCAAAATAAATTTAAAATAGCTCAGATATGATAAATCAAATGTTATAAATGAAAATGTTATAATGTTTTAGACATGATGCTCATTTTGAAACCAGTGCGACCAGTATGCTTTAAAAAAACTTTAGAAGTTTTGCCACAATTAAATTTTCAAAACACAATAATTACAACATCAACTACAAAAGTTAATAAAGTACATTTCTACCTGAACAATTCATACTTTACACAGAAAATGCTTAATTAATGTGTGAATAAACTTAATGAGATAAATCAAATAATAACAAATGTCTTAAAGATTTCAGAAGTTTGTACAACTAATTATATTTAATTAAAGCTCCAACACACAACCTCAGAAAAAGCAGCCTGTCAGTCGTTTTTAACTTAACTTAACTTAACTTAACTTCCTAAATTTTCATTAAAGAATGAGTTGTAATTGTCCACTGTTCTTATAACAGAACTGTGTTAAACAGAAACAGTTTGAACTCTAGTGATATATTAACATAAATATACAACTAGAACTACAGTCTAAATAACACAGTTATGCTGATCTGAATATAAATTTTCTTTCCTTTCTGCTGTGGTACAATAATGTCTGTTTACACAGTGTTAGTGTGAAAACATCAAAGTTAGAATAGGTCTCTGTTCATCCACAGTTATTTAGTCCAAACTCTCCCAGTTTTCCTCCTGGCATCACCCCCCTCCTCCTCCTCCTCCTCCTCTTTTTTTTCCTTCCTTAATCAGAACGCAGCTGTCAAGGAAATTTCTCTATGTGTAGATACAGATTTAATTTCCCACTCACACACTCATATTGAATTAGTGTTTGTGGCATCGACTGCTGCCCCTTGTTCCAAGTCTCCTGCTGTTTTTACTGAAGCTTCATCTGATTTCTGCCGTACGTTCACCCGACACCTTGTTTCCTCTCCACAGCAGCACCATCTTCTCTTCTTCTTTTACATCAGCATTTCAGTCCTTTTCATTCTTTGTTTAGCTATTTTCCTTTTCCTTCCCTCTAAAATTCTCCAATATGATCCCATTTATTCTTGTCTTCCTCTTTCTTGTGGTGGTTATCATGTGCCCCCCCACCCCCACCTCCACCCCCACCCCCATTAATTAAATCCTGAGAAACCACAAAATCCCAAATATGTTGGACTTCACTTGAGTTTTTCAATGGGTTGTGTTACTCTTGGTAACAGGTCAGTTTCCCCTGCACTGCATACTCAAGACAGCCTGCAAATTGAACACGATCGCTGGGGGGTTGGCATATGAGTCCAACCCCCACCTTTATTCTCTGGAGAGAACAGAACACAGTAGAGTACATACACTCAACTCGTCTCGCTACACTTAGCATGCCTGTGTCAGCTTCACGTTCCTCCTGTCCTTAAAGCAGAAAATTACTCCCAAACACACACTCACACATCTCACACACTTAAATAAAAGAAAATTACCACCAGATTTTGTGCCCTGCATGTGACTGCAGTTGAGTGAAGGAAAAAGAAATCTTCCAGAAGCAAGGACCCACTGTGAGCTTTGAGGCCTCTTTGCAGGCGGCCCCAGAACGGCGTGTTTTCAATGTACAAGTTCAACATGTCTGCTGTGTTTAAGGCTTAAAAGCTCACATAGGAAGCGACTTGATGGCTAAGGTGTAAGATCAGCTGTATAGTCCCCAGCTCGCATAGTTTCTATTCCTCAAGTGGTGGAAGCTTTCTGTGGCTTCCTGAGAGACTTCTGACCAGCTGCATGCTTAGAGGTGAGCACCGGTGTCATGTAGAGTTATAGTCCATCCGTTTTCTTTCTTTCCGCATGCATCTGGTTCACATTTCGGATGAGCTGTGTGCAGTTAGATATTATAAGATTTAATGTTAAGTGTCAAACATGCCCTAGATTAATTGCAGGCACAAATTTAAAAAGACATAAATGTGAAGAGTTGGTGAAGAGATGTGGTCATCTTTGGAAGAATGGTTTCCTGCAGGAGCTTTCCATCCAGACGCAAGAAAAATAACCCAAAAGCATCTGCGATGAAATGTGAAATCAACAGAATCTTTGAAGCGAAGTCGTTTTTGTTAAGTATGATGAATTTTCTCACCTCGTATGGGCTCCTTATTGAGATAAACAAGAACAAATGGCTGCAGTTTGGCCTCTGAAGGGAGGAAAATGAGCTCTGATATCTTACAAATTTAAACGACAAGAAAAACACACCTGCAAATGTTGAATCTGTTGAGCCTCATCTTCATGATAAATGTCTAATAAAGAAGACCTTCAAGTATTTCTCTTGTTTAGATTATTGGAGTTTGAAGTCATTGTCCTTTTAAAACCTGATATCCCAAAAATGATGGGCAAACTGGTAAAATGGCTATTTTAGACACCTCCCCTAAACTGAAACCTCTAATCTTGTTATAGATTTCTTGGTGATAGAGATTTAGCTCTACAGCTGCTTCATTCCAGAGATTCATATTAATCCTTAAAGTGCTTGTTTTGTTAGGGTTATTCTGCCCATTAGAAGGATCATTTCAGCTAATATAGCAGAGTTGTGACAGTCTGCATTGTGTAAATTATTTGTGGGTTATAGTTTAAGCAAATGCTGGAAAGTTTACACCAAATGTCATCCAGTCCTCAGAGCACAGGATGTAAAAAAAAAAAAGACCAGAGCAAGCACAGCTGCTGCAAGCTACACAATTCATTTACCTCCTAGTGTTGTAATACTGATTTTATGGATAATGTTTACAGTGTTAGGCCCCTTTGTTTGCATGTTGTTTTAAGATAACATTGTTAATAGCAGGTGGATTAAAAGATAGCAAATATTACAAAGATGTGCTGTGAATGAAAGACTTAAACTAATGAGCTAAACCGTTAAAACCACTGAGCTTACTTTAACATGTACCACCTGCCTGACTGTGATACTGATCTGTTTGCCTCGACATAAATAAAAACACAAAACCTATCCAAGTAAATTCTCAGAGACAAGGTAAAGACGTGAATTACGGATAGAAAAAGACCCAAATATATTTTGCTACAAATCCAGATCACTAAACTCAACACTGAGGCCCCGGGTTCTACATATCTGACACCAAATCAGGGAAATAGAGACGAGGTCGGAGGTTAATGCAGTAACCAAAGAATGACACGCAGCAGGTTTTAAGGGCAGAAATAAAATATAAAACACATGTAAAAGTCTTCTCAGATAAATTTCAACTTCCACCAGTCTGAGACGTACACGTCGGAGGTCGGGACCAGTCAAACCATTGCTGAATCGTGTCCCACTTAAATATTTCCACCAGCCTTAGGCCTTATGTCTGAGACAATTTTGGCCATCAAAAATTTGAATTGAAAGAATTGGTCATTTCACCTAATTTCACCCATGAAAAATTACAAATATATTAAAAGAAATGCAAGGCCTTCCATCCCATCCCCCCTTTTTACATGGTCTATCAACATCAACCAAACACTTCAAGCGTGTTTCAAATCTGCACTTTTCAGTTCAGTTGACAAGCAAAACCCCAGCTGACTTAGAGTTTTTACTTTATTTTTTAATCATGCCTACATGTTCGTAGGGTACAGAAGTAAATAGCTGAAAAGGGAGTTATGATGCTGGGTTATTTTGACCAGGGCGTTTCACGGGATTCCTTTAAAGATGCATTACGTAACTTTCCAACCTTAAAACTCCGCGTTTTGGACTCATTTGATGGTACAGTGACACTACAGGTAGGATGCAAGATGGATGCCGAATTAGCCATCGATAGGGGCGCGTCACTGAGGAAACTGCAAATGTTCTGATGTTTGTCTTCAAGGCCTCAGAGAATTATGTCAGCTTGTGAAAAAGGGAATTATCTCCTTTAAGGTGAAGTGTTTGACTGGTATGACCTGGTTGGTTTGTATTGAATGTTTAAATGTCTCAACTCTAAAATGCTATTCAGAGACAGTATCTGCTCCTTCACAAAGCCTCTTTCTCGTCCACCGGTTCCTCTTGTCTGTTTGTCAGTGCCATGCAGGAAATGTAAATGTGTAAAACAGGGAAAGAGGAGCGGCTACAAAAAGCCATTAAATCAGAGATAAAGCAGTACACAGAGCTTTGCTGCAGCAAAGTTTTAGAAATTCTCGACCCAGCGGCCTATGGGACCGACCAGGGGGCTGAAACAGCCTCCACGTTCCTGTGTGGTAGTTTGTTCCCCTGAAAACCACCATTAACAAGCCAACAATGAAACCCCAACACTTTTCATACTGAGCTATCTGGATCCTTCGTAGAGCAGATGGACATCTTGTTTCCATTTGTTTGGATATTAAAAAGATAATATGAGGTGTGGCTGATGATCATTTGCTTAAAAAATGAAAATGAAATGTCTGAATAAATGAATCCCTGATGTGATACCAAATTACAGCCTGAGCTTTAGGACTCATGGAAATGCTTTGATGAGGTTTTTGGAGAGCCATAAATCACGAACATGTGACCTTGCCAGAGAGTTAATCATAACCTCTTGGCCAATGTGGAGCAAAGGCTAATGGGCTGGTTTTCTGCTCGTTATGTTTTTCACTGTGAAAGACTACACTCCTGCCCTTGTTAAGGGCGCCACTTTTGTGTTCAGTAAATCAACATGACGCTTCTGATGTGACTGCCCTAACAGTGAAAGTTCACCCCTTACCTGACCTTTATGTGAGCCTCGTGTTGGTTCAGAAAGGAAAAGACTGTTGTTGTTTGTGTGTATCTTTAGGGTTCAGGGCAGTCTGAAATATCTAGAAAAGATGCTTTCCAGCTGCAATAACAAAAACAACAACGCCCTAAATGTTCCTCTTTCACCAACAATAGAGAAACATAAAAAAAGTCTGATTAAATGAAAATGTTAGTAAAAACTGTGGTGAACCAAAGTTGTGTAAGACACTACAAGGCCGCAGAGGCCAATAAATTTTGACTTGTACCCTCAAGTATAAGTCGATTAAAAATACCACCTCCTACAACTTAATCAATGCAAAATTAATAATAAAGTATGTTGTATTCATTCATCCATTTATTAAAAATGTACATAAAACAGGGCTCTGTTTGAAACCACTTATTATAAAATGGTCTGAACTGGCCAATAATTGATGATTTAATAAAAATCTTTAGCAAGCTTAAAAACAAAGAAAAAAACAAAAACAAAAAACTGGTTAATTTTTTAACTTGTTCTGTAAAAATATGGGCTATCCATGCATTGTAAGAAGTGAAATGTATCAGCTGCTACAACAGATGGCAACCCCTGACCATCAGTAGTGGATCAAAAATATAATACTTCTAATATAATACTTTAACACAAGTCTGAACTGCTGAAGTCGCATTAATGTACAGATGGATGCAGCTGAGGTGAGTTAATCTGAAATATGATCAACTATTATTATTAATATCAACAAGATTAATATATCAGTAAAGATTAGCTCCAAACTTTGCTCCACTATTCTTTTACATACAACAAACAGCTGCAGTCTTTTTTACATCTGAGTCAAATGTACAAGTAAAGAAAAATACTATAAAACAAATATTTGATGTGATGATGTAAATCTTCATCTGACAAAATGTTGCAATGGAGAAAATAGTGTCGACGGGAGAAGTAAAAGATTGTTTTTCTAGAGTGGGTAACTACTGTGCTGTTTCTGAACTCCCTCCACTTAACAAGACATTTTCAGTAAATTTCATCCAGAAGTTTAATATCCCCAACTTTTGAGTTCCATCAACTGCTACTATCACATGCACTAAATGATGATTTAACATGAAAGAAAACTTTGGCTCTATGTGGATTTAAGTGATATATCTCCGTTTACTACACAGTTCTTACACAACTTCCATTAATAGCTCAGTCTACATGCCTCTCTCTGTTGTTATGGAAAACATTAGGAACATTAACACAGAAGAGTTGATGAGATATTAATGTCTGAAAAGGACTGATGCCAAATTAAATCAATTTTTAAGTTCAGCATATGGGTTAAGTTAGTTGCATGTTAGTAATTACTTATGCAAAGTACTGCCGAGGCTGACATGAATGGTCCTGCATGGTCCTACGTGGTTTTCCAAGAATTTTGTCTCCAGCCAAGAGTTAAATCCCAACCTGCTGGTGGTCATTCCAGTTTATCCTGGGAGTAACCTTATTGTGTGGACTGACAACCGATCCAAACACTGGAACACTATTTCAAACCTCTGCGGTGCTACATTAGGGAGGGAATCATGGATGTCCTCATGGAAAAACATGGCAATCAATTTACTGGATCATGTAAGATATTTTTATAAAAACTCTAATTAAGCAGAAGAAACAAATGGAAGACTAAAGAACATTTCTCCCTTCAGCGTTTTCTGGGCTGCCATGACCTCTCCTCCAGAGAACACTTGCCTGTGGTCTGATTCCCATCTGTTTCAAATCTTTATGGACCTCTTGAGGTTTATACTGTGATGACAAAGATATCCTGTATATGTTCACTAAAGGATTCTGATTAAGCATAAAGGTGACAAGCTTGATGTGAGAACATGTTCATACGTCTCTAACAAGACGGCTGTGACCAGTGGTCTTTTATTACTATTTTTCACAGTTGAATGTGGCTCTAAACAAGGGTGTTGACACCCCACCCCCCTCGTCTTTGTCCCCTTCATTTTATAGTCTTGACACCGTCTGACCGCACAGTTTGTGTCACTTTGTCCATAGACGACCCTCGCATGATACACACCCAGTCAAAGGTTTGGACACACTTTCCTGTTAAATCTAATAGGAAAGTGTGTCCAGATGTGTCCAAAGTGTACATAAAGGCTGGGTTTGGGTTGAAATCAGTAGCTTTTGGTGCAATCACACTGGTGCTGTTTGGACCACCATAACGAACCCTGGTCCGCTTCCACTGCTTGTACGGTTCATTTGGGGCGGTGTGAATGTGGATTTGTACTTGCAAGCGAATGCTGGTGCATTTTACTTGCATTGTGAAAGCAAACAGACCATGCAGGTAACCAAAGAGAGGAAGTGACGTAGGGAATGTTGTAGCAAAGCATCCTGGATAACTCGCTGCCTCTACTGCTCATACTGGAGAGATTCTAGTGAAAACCATCAGGTTTGAACACAAAAGTAAAAACAGACTGCATCAATTTATTGTTGCTCCATTATTTACTAACAGTGAATATGTGTTTCAGTCCTTCCAGTCGACGAGCTGGATTTTCTTCTTCTCTCTTCTTGGTAAGTGCTCATTTCGTGGAATTTTGCCCTAAGCAAGCAGTTGTTACTGCACTAAAGCTATGAGTAATTCCCCACCCAACTGAACCAAGTCCCCCAAATCCTGGTGTGAAAGCACCGTTAGTGTCATCCAACTAAACATAATCCTTCGGAGTGTGTCTTAATCCTAAAAATGGGTCCATTTGAATTAAACAAATATAAGACAGCTCTTAATTTTCTGTGGGACTGGCAATGGTTATCAACCTGAAAGCATTTGCTAGATGAAGGTTTGTGATATTCCACAACCTCTCCCACAGAAAATGTTCACTTAAGCTCACGAAGGAGGCATAAACAGGTTTATCTCTTCCTGTAGGACCATGCAGAAATCATGTCAATAGATGTTGGGATCCAAGTAATCCCCAAAGGTGAAAGTCATTGTTGGAGTCAAGGATTTGTGTTACATAACACTTTTTTTCTTGTTCCACACTAATACATATATATA
>JBAFTA010000006.1:25486873-25505361 GCA_036919975.1 Melanotaenia parkinsoni
ATCTAATCTAATCTAATCTAATCTAATCTAATCTAATCTAATCTAATCTAATCTAATCTAATCTAATCTAATCTTATGTGTTAGAGGTTTACAGCTACAGCTGCTTCATTCCAAAGAGATATTCATATTTATCGTGATAAGCTCTTTTGTTCTTTTTTAGGCAAGCCTGAAACTTTTCCATTAGTGCTATGGGCCATGTTATTTATTCTTCACCAGAAACATATACTGAAACATTTGAACCCTTAAGCCCTGTACACTTGTTTTCATCATTGGTCTATTGAAGTGTTCGTGATTTGAACTGACTTATGTTTTCCTAAAACTGGTCTCTTTCAGCTTTAAGCTGACATTCTTCTGGATATGTGGATGTCTTACGTGTATATTGATACAAGCATTTCGCAGCAATTGCTGTACAAACACTGATGCAGACCAGTGGGCCTAGGGCAATGGGGATTAAGGAGTTAACAAATCTCATAAGTGTTCCCTTTACCATGACACCAAAAGTATTCAAAAAGACCTCGTGGTTGCACAGATATGTAGTCTCATTATGGGTAAGCAGAAAAAAAATAGGCACAGGGCTCAAAGGGTCAAAGATCTAAGCTGTGCTGCTTCTGTGTTATTTTTAGACAGAATAATTCTTCTTTCTTCCCCTGCAACCATTTTGTGGAGAACTTCCCAAAAGGCTGTTGGAGAACTATCTCACTTGAATTAAATGGGCTGGGCCAGGGAAACATGTAAAACCAGAAGGACACCGGCCCTTGAGGACTGGAGCTGTCCATCCCTGCTGTGGAGTCTGAGATGTACGTCTTGAGGTTTTTTGCAGCTTCTCTGAGCATTACCGTGTGATCATGGAGTAAACTTGTGAATGATCTTTCTTGATGAACAAAGATGGACTTCAAATTATTTGGAAATAGTTTTGTAACGCTTACAAGTTTGCCTGGATGCAGCAATAGCTTCTCTGAGTGTCAGGGTCGAGGTGCGGACCCAAATGCAGGCTTACTAGGCGGTATGCAGACAGGTGCTGGAACAAGGTTTTAATAACTAAAAACTAAACTACATGGAAGAGAAAAGATTATTTTTCTTTCTTATGTCCTGATATGTAAATCCATGGAGTCAGGCTGCACTTCTTTTTCCCAGATTTATAAAATTTGCTTCATAAGCACCTCCAGACATATACGAAAGGCTGCAGGGGAGGAGGAAGTTAATTAAAAGAAGCCTTTCAGCACCAATTTAAAAGCCCTACCTTGTGGAACACCAGGGTCTTTTTATGGGACAGGCATGACGAGACCAGCTCAGAGACAGAGAGGATGAGACATATCTGCTTTTTGATTCATGAATGAGTGGATCTTCGCACATCTAAGAGCTTTCAATGGTTAGAAAATTCAAAGTGCATGTTTCATTTCTAGAGAGTAATGTAAGACTGCACAGCGTGGCGTACTGCTTTTTTAAGATTAAAACTTTGAGTCCTGTAGCTTGTCTGTCCACACCCAGACTTGTGATGTCAAAACAGCTGTTTCGTATCAGTGGTGACATCACTGCTGTGGGAAGGAGTAGATTTAGAGATACAGCATTAACAATGCACACACAAAGAGAGACCAGAACAGCTTTGTTTCTGTACAGTTACCAATTCTTGATAGAAATAACACACAGAAGCATGGCTGGTCACATAAACTACACGTTCCTCACCAGGAGAGTAGTCATAAAGGTGGATCTGTTGAGCAGTTTGGATGAATGGAGTTTGAGCTGCAGCCTCTCGTTTTTTAAAAGCTAATTCTCCTGCTTCTGACAGCTTTCAGCAACTTGTTAGTGTCCATATAAAACCAGCTGATAAGGAGTCAAGTTTTCTTTTTTCAGATGGCTGAAGAGTCTGGCCTCGTGACATTTATTCATTTAACTCCAGTGCTTTTCTCGTGGGGATCCTTTGTGCCCGGAGCTTTGCCTACTCGGTCTAGGGGGTTGTTGCCATGGTGATTGCCCATGACCAGGTGGCTGGGGTCCTGCACTGCAGCCCTGTGGCGTGGACTCTGGCCTGCCTTTGTCTGGGTGGTTGCGGTGGCGGCCTCTGTGGACATGGGTGGGCTGGCTTCTGGTGTGATCGGATCCCTTGCAGCAGCGTCAGCCAGATATTTTTAACTTTTTAATATTTTTATTCTAATAGACAGAATTTAGGGAGTTCATGTTTGTGTAGAATGGGGGGACATGTTGTGCACATTGTGTTGCCTTTAGCAGGAAAAGCTCTTTACAGATAAAATTGATTTGATTAGTATCTGTTCAAGTTGTTTTCAATCATTGTTAAAGATTGAGCAAAGACATAAAAAAAAAAATAAATAAACACGCAAATCCAAAATCATGTTTACATTTAAAAAAACTAGAGCAAAAGATGAAGACCACATGGAAATAATACAACCTCAAAATCAGTTATGCCCTACTGGTGTTTAAAAGTCTTAAAATAACATTTATTTCTTTATGCTGCAAATAGCCAAGAAAACAAGAAATAGGTGCAGAGATTTCTTTGAAATATGCTAAAGTAACTAGAAACTTAACTATCACGTTAACTAGCTAAATGCTAATCCAAGGCTAATGCTTCGTAGCAGGCCAATGTTTACAAGTGTCGGGTCAGTTTTGCATGGTTTCTATACTCAATGCCACTCTGTCAGTTTAGACCTTTGTAAACAATCCTAAACAGACAAATCAATGCAAAGTCCACAATTAATAAACAGTTTTCAGCCTTTAAACATGTTTAGCCCCTTAAAATCCAAAATTTTTTACCTAAAACTGCTTTTTATAGATAACAGACTTATTGTGGACCAACTAATTTACTGGTCCACTTTTACTTGCTGATGTAACAGGACCATTTTTGTAGCAGTATCATGTGCTACTGGAGTACAGTATGGCTTCAAAGACAAACTGCCTTTTGACTGGTCTGAAATAAGTGATGGTGGTGTATAACATATGTAGGTACTGATGGAATAAAATACATATTTATTTGTCTCGTCTCGTCCACAGGACCTCTGGAAGCAACAGGTTAAAGTAGCTACTATCTAATATACATTAGACTTAAGAAAGTTTTAGATGCTGTTTAGCTGCTGTAGATTTGTAGTTTTTTTTCCGTAGAACTTTTGACTTCCACTTTCCTCCACATCGGTAGTGTCTGAAAATCTTTAAACAATGCACACCATGCTGAGGCTTGTAAGGATTTTAGATCAATTCTGGGAATCACCTTTGTATTTCTATATTATTTATGTATTTCTATATTTATTTATTTTTTGGAGGTGCATCTGAAGGAACGGAAACAAATGATGTCTTTCCACCTCAGTTGCTTGTTCCTTGAACACTGGTTGTTTCCCTGAGTTTTTTCTGAATGATTCATAAACTAATGTTTTTTTACATAGAAAATGCAGCTCAAGACCATTTTAACAGCTTACATTAAAGTCTTACCTCTTGAAGGCATAATATCACTAAATGAAAGGCTGCTCCAGATGTTTGCACAGTACTGCAGCATTTCTAATATATATTTTTTTTACAAATATATCTTTAGTCCAGCAATGAAAGAAACAAAAAACAGAAACTCTTGTCCAAGTTGCCCAGCAGCTTCCCTAGTGGTCCCCAAAACATGAGATGAGTTTGCTTTGTTGAAATGGCTGGGAATGACGTTTTTTATTTATTTATTTATTTATTTCTTTTCAATACTCTGTGAGGAACTGGTATACTCTGGATAGGAGTACCAGTTCCTGTCCATCATTATCAAATAAAGACAAAAATCTTATTTTCCTGCAGGTATATATTAATGTAATAATATTGTGGAAGTATCAATGTATAATGTATTAGAGTTGCATTGGGAAAAACAACAGGTGTCCGGACATTAACTAAGCAGAATATTAAAATAGTCTGACATTATAACATGATATCAACTAGTCAGCAGTCCCCTAAAAGGCTGCCTGTGTGCCGTGAGCCTGTACAGAAATAGAGTCAGTGAGACTATATAAGCTTTGGGAAAAGGATGAACGTGGTCTTTTGATCCTGAAGGGGGTGTCCCCCTGTTCGGCCGAATAAAGGAAGATCATTACGACCTCTGTCTGTAGACCCTTAATATCAGCAGCACCATTGATAAGGATTTTATCTACCACAATATGAGATGTCTTATGGTAGGATTTGGTGCTGTATGAATATATCTAAAATGGGGGGATTATAGTGTTTTACTACAGGCCAGACAAGATTAAATAAATCCACACATCCAAATGCATGCTTTGCTTGACTCTATCTCAGGCCTCCCTCATGTGAAAGGTGAATTCCTTTCTTTTACTCTGCTGAAGGTGAATGAGCACAGAGGTGGAGGCCGTGACCCTTCCAACTGAAAGCAGGGGAGGCAGCATTCTTCCTCTAATAAAATAACTGCAGTTCAGCCACCATAGCAGGTTGGCGTCTTCACACAGTCACTTATCAGCTGAGGTAATATATGCAGAGGAAATTTTGTAGAAAGTCAAATGTGTTAGACTGATCACTGTTAGATAGACCCCAGATGAGGCACATTCCTGTAACATTTGAGTTTATGCCACCTTCGTCCCTGAATTTTACACATTGCTGTGTAATCTAATAACGCACACGGGTCCGACTTGGTCTCTTGCATGTTTCTTTTTTCCGTCAGGAACACGTTAACCACTGACATGTCCTTTTTGGGTCCTACGTTTTATGCATCGCTGAACTGACATCATAACTAGAGGCCTGTGTAGTTCTTAAAGGCTTGCATATAAAACGATGCCATAACCCCACATACATCACTGCAGCTGGAATCTGAGAGCTGATGTACTAGCAGCTTGTTTTAGCAGGTGCAGATTTTGTGATGTGGTCTCTAATATCCCAGTTACCCCAACACGGGCTTAGTGTCATGCATGCCATGTTGTTGTCGAGCTTTCATACTCTCTTTCACACAACATATGTAGTACAGTACCAAAGCTGCACATGTGCAAGATGGCAGGGGGGCCCCTCGTTGCCTGTGTCCAGGTAAATGTGTCACAAACACAGCAGGTGAAGATAAAGGGTAGATGGAGCTGTATTCTCCAGATGTTGAGGTGGAAGCAAAAGGAACCGCTTAGCACAGCTGGATCATCTTCCTTTAAATACCCGTAAAAACACTTATGGTTCACATTATTTATTATTATAGGTTTTAGATAACCTTTTTTCACAAGTTTTACTACAGTACCACAAAGTGAAAACAAGACAGCAAAAAAGTCCATTTTAAGAGAGCATATAACAAAATAGTCTTTTTTTGTGTATGAAAACATTGACATGGATTAACGTAAGTCACTCCCAAACACAGACAAAAGAAAAGCCTGACACTTTGTTTAGTGCCCCGAAGGTCAGCAGTGATATGTCCAGCAAAGAAATCCAACTTTTAATATACATTTTTTCATTTTTCAACTTAGAAAATTCTCATTTCCAATTCCAAAGAACAGCCTTTGGTTAAAAGCAGCCCACTTTAACATCAGCCATTAATAACCTGACAAGAACAACAAATACAGTAGAAATGACCAAGAAGTCCAGAGTCCAGAGTTAATGACATGATCCTGACTGGACTAACAATCTTACAAGGTGAGACTCCACCTTCATGTAGGTGTGGTGTCGGGCTTTACAAACTAAGGCAGTTTAACATGACTGGTGACAATGTTGTGCTTAAAAGAAATTTGTACCAGAGGTCTCTTTTTTTATTGTGTTCTAGAGTAGTTACAAATAAACAATGATCATCCAACCATATTGGATTAACTTTTAACCAGCATCTGGTTATATTGCGCTACCACTTCAAGGTCATGTATTGTACCAAACTTTTATCAACTGCCTTGAAACAACACATGAAAAACACTCCACAACTACCAAGCTCTGGTAGAATGTGTGTGGTGCTTAGATGCTAATGGGTTTAAAAATAACAGAAACATGCAAACCCAAAGACCCCTGCTATTAAAATGTAGTGTGGAGCTCCATGAGATCCAGGGCAAACTCTGCCAGGTAAGCTAGCTAGCCAAAGTTATAACAGGACTATCGTAATTTGATAGCAACGCACTCATTAATCTGGGAGCTGAAAACTGTAGGACAGCTGTAGAAGATGGGTGGAGTCAATGTGTTCACATCCTAAAATCAGAAAAGAGCTGTGATTTCATGGTGTAAAAGGGAATTGTTGCTCCTTATTTCTGTGGTGATTTGTTTAAAGCACATCACAGATATTTTATTTAGAAAAGGGGCATGATATATCTTATTTAAATTTCCATAAAACACTTCTAAGTCTGCATTATTATTTCTTACAAAGGATGTATTGTGTTTCTAAACTGATTCTCACCCTCGAGGAAGTCATGAGTTTAAATTCATGCAAGTGACATATTCCAGACTAACTCATATTCATTTTGCTTTTATATAAGAAGCTCCAGCTTACAGCTTCCACTACAGCTTAATATATGACTACTTTATTTTATTATTTTTTAGTTTCCGTCAGGAAAATGTTTCTTATTACCAAATGAAGTTTAAAGACATTTTACTGTTTCACAATGAGTAAAGCATCTCTGCACCTCTTTTAACTGCAGCAGAGCCAAAATCTAAGGAAGCCTTTCTGGTGCAAATTTACTCATTCTTTGTAACTTTATAGTCTCCTGCAGGGCTGCGAACAAGAAACAGTAACATAAAGAATAAACTTTGCACAAGTCCAATTTTTCAAAAGTCTTGTAAAAATGCTGGAAAAGTTTAGTCATGTTTATGTTCAATATAAACAAGATCCAGAGATGCAGACACCCTCTCTGCGGGCTTGGTTCTCTGCCTAGAAAAATTATTACAATTACACGACTTCATGCCAACATCTTTGTCACAATCCTCCTTTCAGCTGTCATCTGCACACAGATGCATTTGTCACATCTTTATGATCGCTGCTCACTCATTAAATACAGCTTCTGAGCGTGTTTTAGTGTGTATGTACTATACTGATGGGTCCTCAGGCACATTTTATTGTTAAACTGTAGCCTGAAAGGGTTTTAACACTTGCTTTCATTAGTCTCCGCGTCTCTTTTCTGAACCTCATTCTTATCATTCTGTTTCATAACTGTTATAAGAGGCAAAGCTCAGTGTCCAAATGGGACCAAATCCGTGCATCTGTTTTGTCTGAGACTCAGGGTTTTGTGCCAGAACTGGAAGACAAAGAGACAGTGTTTGCAAGCTTGAGTAAGTGAATTCTCAAACCTATTAGTGTAGGAGTAGATAGGTTTATATAATTTGTGTGGACAGTTAGATTTTATTTCTCAATTTAGATTCATCAGAAATCCCACAGCTTCATCTAAAATAAGTTACATACCAACAATAATGTGCAAATTTCCTTATTTAAAACTTGATGGTTGTTCCCAATTTCACAAAACAAAGGTTTTTTTTCACGTACACTAAATGTCAAAAGTATTTAATCTTGGTTGAAAAAGCTGACATGATTCCAAGTAGCTGCTCTGCATTAAGATGCTCTCATTCCTCTCTCCTGACACCTGTAAGATACCGACATCTGGGATGATATGAGATACCAGGAGAAGTGTACGAGTGGCTGTGGCCGGGTCTGATCTAAGTCTGTAATCTGGATCAGTGCTTGTTGTTTAGCAGTGACCTTTAGCTTTATTGTATTAACAGCCCAGGAGACAAACCAGTTTCCAAAAAATGTTGCAACATAGTGTAAAATGTTAATAAGAAAAGAATTTAATGCTTTCCAGATCATTTCGATCTTATCTTAAATTCACAATAGAAGAAACACAGCAACTGAAATGTTGTTAAGCATTCTGACACCTCATTACAGCACTTATGACACCTGTGCTGATAACAAGATACGTAGTCCCTCTTCTAACTTAAATAATGAGACCATAGCACACTTTTCCACATTAAAAGAAGATATACTTAGAGAAAGCAGTCTGAATCTTGCTTATGTGTTTTGGTTTTCCTTTTGTCTTGGCATGGTAAAGCTTGAACCTAAAGTAGTGGATGTACTGATGTTCACTCAGAACGTTTGCTAGAAGTCTTCCTCAGCTCCTGCACTGATTCTCACTACAGAAGCACGTCTGGTTTTAATGCAGCAGAGCCTGAGGGCCTGAAGATCACTTCCATTCAACACTGTTTTCCCAGTTTTTACACAATGTCATCTCAACTTTGGTCAGTAAGCATCACCACAGACATTTCCAAAAACAGGTGACAATTTAAGAGCTTAGTTGCTTGATTTCTGTGTGTCAGTGCTTACTTAGGGCTGTCAAAGTTAATGCTAACGCGAATTCCTTATAATGGCGCTATTTTTTTAAAAGCAGGATTTACACACACGCTGTAGTTTTAAAAGTGATGCAGAAATAAAGTGATTCAAAAGCAGAAATGCACACAGAATGCATCTTTTACTGGAACAGTTTAGGAACACTGAAGCTCTGCAAGAAGATTCTCTGAACTAGGATCATTTTTATCTACTAGATGTGAACTGAGTTATCATCGTAGTACATCTCATCTCAAATACGTCCTGCTGTGCAGCACACAGCTCCAGCACTGCAGGCTATTTATTCCTGTTTATATGTTTGTTTCTAGATGAAGGCAAAGCTGTCAAAAGTAGTATGAGAGAAAGTGTGTGTAAATGAAGTTATGGGTGCATGTGTGTGTGTGTGTGTGTGTAACGTTTGGTTCGATCTGCCCAGTCATAGCATGAAAGTGAGCCCAGCTGATAGCTTATTAGTGTGTTTGCTACTTCCCTTCCAAAGTGTTGTTTCTCTTTGCAGTCTACCACAAAAGTCAATCTTTCTGGAAAAATCTAAGTATTCAAACATGTTAGCTGCTGGACAGGACTGATGTTGACATGTACAGATCTAGCACAATGCTCCCTTTAGCAACATTAAAGGAAGTTTTCACTTGGATGTGAATGCAAAGCTTTTCAGATACTATTTGCTGTAGTTTCACTGAAGCCTGATGTGTTTTATTACGTTGCAGGAAGTATGACAGTTTGCCAAGCTAAAAGCTTGTTAGCTTGTTGTTTACTTTACTTATCCAACTTCCTGGTACAAAAGTCTTTTTTTAAACATATCTAAAGGAAATTCCAGATTTGAGATTTGGCCGGTGGTTAGGAGGAAGAGCAGTCGTCTTTCGACCGGAAGTTAGGCGGATCGATTCCAGGCTTCCACTGACTACATGCCGAAGTGTCCTTGGGCAAGACGCTTAACCTCACGTTGCCTCCCGATGTGCCTATCGGGGTGTGAATGTGTGAATGTGATAAGAAGTGTAAAGCGCTTTGAGTGGTCAAACTGACTGGAAAAGCGATATATAAGTACAAGTCTGTTTACATGTAGAAACACATGATTAGTCAAACTAATAACAATATGAATATGAATAAAAGGGTCAAACCTGGTACCCTAAGTCATTAAGATGCTATTAGTATGCTACTAATTCAACATGTTGCTTTACTTAAATGTAATTTGCCTGTGGAGCAAGAATAAAATGCCTTTGTGAAAAAGAAAAATGCAACCCTCAATCCATCTTCAACCGTTTCTGTGTTGTTCAATGACACCGTACGGCCATAAATGCTTGCACTGCTGTAGGCCACTCATGTGAGGTCTTTTAGGCTCCGTGTCTAACAAATAACCATAAACTAAACTTTATTCTCTCCTATATTGCACAGATGGAAGTAAAGCACTAGCTGGTGAACATTGCTCAATTGCCAAGTCATTAGACAATCCAGCAAACTCGATCATGTGGGTGGCAAGACTTAGCAAGACTTTGCTATGCAGCATGAAAAAACGACCTTTGAGAACAATATTGAAGAACTTCCACCAGCTCTTATGTATTAGTGACCGCCAGCTTGCCCATGGCTGAATCAGTTCCAGGCTTAAATAAAGGCAGGCAGGACTCTAGGCCCCACCAGACTCTCAGTCTGCTTTATAAGTACTTTAGACTTATTACCCTGCACCATGCAAATCACACTGCTGATTCACTGCCTTTCTGTACTAATTTAAAAACATTCAGCAATGCCAATGGCTGTGCCCAAGACTTCTGTTAAGAAAAAGTTTCAGGCATTGCTTTAAAGTTGCCTCATGCATAAAAGAAAAAGCCACTCTGGGTATGGACTCTGCTTCTTAAAAGCCGATTAGTTAAAGCTCTGATAGCTACATAACATCGTTGTAAAACTTTGTATTTGCTGTTCAGCCTCAGTTAAATGTTAAATAATCTATTGAGATTTATGCCACAGTTTAAAATCTGGAACACAAGTCCGTTCACTGAAGCATTTTATGGGAAAAGAGACGGTGCCTATTCGGCCGGCCAGCTTGACGTAACCAACATCCTTCCTTTTTGACTCAACAATTTCTGTTGTAAAATCTTAATCTAATGAAAAAGAAAAGACCCAAACACAATGATAAGTTCAAACGCCCAAAGCTTTTTTCACAGAGAAGGAAGTACAAAATGCTGAAACTTAGGGGATTTGGATTAGCTAATTCATGTGTCTGCACCTGAGTATGTGAATGTTTACAAGAGAGTAACTGGATGTAAATGTGTTTGGATGTTTCTCAACAGCGAACGCCTGCATTTTCTGTGTTTTCCATTTGTACTGGAAGAAAACTAGACATTCCTGTTACCGTCCACTGAGGACCACAGGGCCATGGAGCTCTGATTGTATCGTACAAGTAGAGTGCTGAGGTAGGGGGTGAAGAGGTGAAGAAAGCATGAAAAGTAAAGAACAAAAAAAGAAAAAGAGGATAAAGAAGATTGGGAGAAGGGAGAACATTTAAATGTTAGGATATTTAAGGTTAAGATTTCTGTTACTACGACGTGAAAAGCAATAATCTATGAAGGGTAAAAAGTAAAAACTGTTATAAACCACCAGCATAAGCAATTTTGTGTACTATTTGTTTTTTTTTTGCCATTTGTAAGTGAAAACTGGAAAGGGGGCACCATGCAAAAGTCTGGGAACCCTAAGAATCTCACATCGCTACTCCTGAGGTCTAAAATTTAATAATAAAGGCTGTATCTTGTTCCTAGTCATCATTCAGAAAGGCCAAGTAGCTGATGTTTCTTCTGACCAGGTGCCCAGAACCAAACAAATTCAAATCACTGATGTCCAACAGGCAGAAGAAACATATTTTGTAACACAGCTAAAAATAGCAAGAGGGCGTCCTCTACATACTGCAAAATCTGTAACACACAACCTAAAGTGGCATCAAACATCCACTGCTAGACTTCAAAAGAGCAGAGCATGCAAAACAGAATGAAGTTTGGTTTCTACTCTCTAGCAAAGCAAATCTGAAGCAATCTGGTGAAAAGGAGAGGGAGAGAAAAAGGCTCTAGTACTGAGGATTGTTCTTGGTAGACCTTTTTTTTTGTCTTTTACCTTAAAAATGATGCCTTTCATATTTCAGGTTTACTTAGTTTGTCTCATTATCAGTAATAACAAACATGGGTGCCCAAACTTTTACATGTCGCCATTGACTGATGGGTATATCTCTGCAATCACAAGGTCTACTTACATACTTTTAGGGTCATAAAAAGGGAACGCTCCAGATTTCATAAGAGCTGTACATATCAGTATATTGGGACAGCATTTTGGGACAGTTTGGCCACCATCTGTTCCCCACTTGGGGGACCTCAGGTGTTAAATTTAAAGGCTAAATGTAGCTTGTACATAGTTTGTAAGTAGTGTGTGTGATGGAAGAAGGAAATTAGTGGGCTGAAGACAAATGGCTATAAGTGTCCAGACACTAAGCCTGAGTGGGAGAAGTCCTTTTGGCTATGTCTGCAAGTAGATGACATATCATTGGATTGAGTCTGTGGGCTTATGAATGACTGTGTGTGTTTGCGTGGATGTGTGTGTGTGTCTGAGAAAGCAACTGGGGACTCTTGAGTCAGCTTCCTTTAGTCGCTGGTATTTTAATGCTGATTCGGCGCATGCACCGAGACGAGTCTGAACTTAATGTGTATCAACTGCAGTCTGTTTACTGTGACTTATTTGTTTTTATCTGTGTATGTCTGTATCTATGTATAGGCAGTCCACCAGCCATGTGACTGCCAACTTTAGACTTATAAAGCCTCACATCATGTATGCATGAGGAGCTCCTAACAGCAAAGGTTCAAAGAGTACAAAAAAAATAACGCTTTATACGAGAGTTAAAGAAGACATGAATTCCCGTCTCTGTTAAAAACAAAGGCTGTGAAATCACCATCTGTCTGAACACATCCCGCCACTTGTTGCCAAGTAAAACCAGGTGTTTATAAAGCTAAACTCAGCTGCAACAGATGAAGAGGGTGCCTGAGGCTAAAGTGTTTTAGCACATATTCATTGGGCACTTTTGACCCAAGCTACATAGATTTCCGTCCCCCCCAGGAACATATAGTTTGGAATTAAGTATCACATCTGTACTTTGCTTAAAAACAGGCCAAGCTGAATTGGCTGATCCAGGATCAGATGGTTCTGGTAATGCTTTTCTAATTCTCTAATCTTAATGAATAAAGCTGCATAAAGTTTTACAGAATTATTGTGTGATTGCTGTTTGCATAACACAATGGACTAAACATTAAAAATATCGATTACAGCCACCAAGCAGAAAAAAATGCTTATGAGCTGTTACATAAAGGTTGAAACGAGGGAGCAAAACAAAAATATGACTTTATCTGCTCCTTCAATCATTCTGATTAATCCAATAAAACACAGCATGTACGCAATGGTGGCGTAGTTTTAAGGTTTATGGTGAGTATAAACTCAGTAGAGCGGAGTGAACATGACTGATAACTTAAAGTCTTCCGGGACTTAGTGCTGCCGGTAAGTAGGCACCCACTTTCCTTTCAGTGGCATTTGATTTAAGTCTGGATCATTTACAGTAAAAGATACGTTTTACAGATTGCTGATGAAGGTCAAGCAGGTTTAATTCAAACATTGCATGCAAACACATGCACACACATGCTAGAGGTGTGTGTGTATGTTTATAAATCTGCCCTTGTCCTGACATGTGCCTAAAACACCCAGAGGTACAAAACACTATTAAGCATTCTTGTTAAAAACAAGTTAGAACATATAAATTTAAACTGTAGCCAATAAAGATTCAGAGGTGTTTAAACTCTAACGGCAATAAAAAGGAAGAGAGCTCCAAAGGTAGACTGTTCTATCAATTATTGATCGGTTTCAGGGTGTATAGTTGTAGTCCTGGATCACATGTTGACAAACTGAACTACTCCTCGTTCAGGGTAGACAGCTCTGGTCTTCAGAGATTCTTCCCTGTTCCAACACACCAGATTCAAATTAATGAGTCACTGAGCAGAACTTGATAAGCTGTTGGATCCATTTGATTTGAATTAGGTATATTGGAGCAGGGAACCATTTCAAGAACCAGGGTTGCCTACCCCTGTCCTAGGATCCCCTAGGACAGGGGTAGGCTGTAAGGTAGGGGTAGGCTGATGCATCCCCAGATCAGAAAAGATGTATAACCCCTACAGCAAATGCTAGGTCTGCATTCTTAGAAAATTAAGTTCCTATTTGTTCCTTCTTGGGTACATAAGATTGTGACTGGGGTGGTAACCTCAAACCTACTGCTAAAAAAGCCTTAACCCAGCCTTAACACTGAGTATTTATTTGTACTCTTGCAGTTCTGTGAGTAAAAGCAGCGCCTTGCTAATTTAAATAGAGAACATTTGTAGCTGCCAGTAAGTTCCCATTAGACCATCGCCAAAATCTTCCATCATATTGGTTTATCTAAATCATCTTTTTTAGAAACTGCTATCAGATATTTGAAAGTTGTGATTTAATTAATTTATCCATTTGGTGCAGGGAGCCTGCATTAGGATTATGCCATTAAGTGTTTCTGTCAAGATGTGGTTTCAGTTGATGACTAAACCTTTAGACCACATCTTCTCAAACTAGCCATCTGACTTTATTTAATTCGACACTTGCAGCCAATATAGAAATTTATTTTATGAGTGATACTCCGTCATAGTTACTCCCTGGTGGTTTCTCCATTACAATGAAAAGTACATGCAATAACTTCCACCCAGAGCTCCAGTTCTGCATTGGTCCCTGCAGATGTCTTTGTGTTCAGTGGATTTCTTCATGCTGAAACCAAACCAGCCTCAGCCTGGTCCTGAAGGCAGGCTCTGTAGTGCTGGCCAAACACATAGCACTAAGCCTCAATATTAAAAAAGTCTGGCTTTGGGGCTATAATTTAAAATCTATTAACATACGTCTTTGTTTTTTTTAAGAAACTGTGTGTCAACAAAGGATAAAAGCAGAATGCAGTGATTTTCCAATTATTTAAATACTGTTTAACTGAAAAAAAAAATAATAACATGACAAGATGTAAATTTTAACATAAACAAAAGCACCTTTACACTGTACGCCAAAATCTTAAAAAAAAGTCTTGCCTGCAGGTTGAGGCGACCCTGATCAAAACTATCATTTTAAATTTAGATCTGTCTGACCACGAGGCACTTTCCCACCTTTAAGCCCAGAGAAATGTAAGGCTGTAGAGATATTTAGTCGAGTTGACAGTATATATGTTTTACTGTGGATTGTCAGCTAATTGAGGTTGGGTTTGAACATAAAAAAATTAAAAATAAAGGACTATTAATCTTCAACGGGAGATAAAACTAAGGAATAAGAATAATTTTCTTCTTATTATAATAATATGTGTAACTGTACTGTAGAATGTGTGGGTAATATGTTCATGAATGCTTAAGCTATGTACACAATGCGTAACAACTCAAGAAAAATATACGAAATAATTTTAATGTTATATATTTTTCCTTGCAACTGTATAAAATGTGTAGGCATCATAAAGAAGATGACAGGTGCTATTTAGGCAAAGTGTGAAACTATACGTAACCCTATCAGTAACCCTAACCCAGCAGTATATAGTCCATACCATGTAGTGGCCACGGCACCATTTCCTCTGCTAGTTTGCCGTTTGTTTATTAGGAAATTTCTATTCTATATAAATTCTATAGAATTTCACACAATGATGGTAACATATACAATAATTATTTTCTGTAGCAACCCATGCTCATCTACATTTAAGGCCCTATAAAATGCAAATACAAGAGATTCCCAACTTTTTATTCTGCCACAAATGACCATATTAATCTTTTTAAAAAAACATTTTACCAAACTTCTAGTGTTTCTGCTTTTAAAATAGAAATTGTGGAACAATATTCATTAAACATTTCTGATGCTTTCTCGCCACATCTGATTGTTTTCTGATGTTATTCAATATTTTCTTCCAAAATGTGCAGAAATCTAAGGAAATGTTGCAATCCAGTGTCGCAGAGGTTGTAGGGAACAACACTAATGTCAATTTGTTTTATTTTTTTCCTTCGCTCTTACCTTTGAGATGTAGGCCTTGATGCCTTCGGCCAGTTTGATGCAGGGCTCCCCAAAGAGCTGAGCCAGCTGGTCTGGGATGTCCTGGTCCTTATCCAGAGCATTCAGTAAACTCAAGCACTTTAACTCCTCTGTCACTCCTTGGCTACGCACCTATAGGGCAAAAAAGTGGAACAAACAAAAATGAACAAAATAATAAAACACAGAATTACTCATACAATGTCAATTCTGCATAGTGGGGTCTAATTAAGCTTCTTTCAAAGGAATAAATCATGAATAAGAATAAATTTCTTGTATTCTTGTCACCAACTTGTGCTTATATGTGCTTACAGTTCCTTATGAGAAGCAGTGAGAAGTCAAACAAGACTAACTTCGCAAAGTGAATAAAATATGGTCCAAAAATCTGCAGATCTCATTAATAATATAAATATTTGGCTCCTTTCTAATAGCTCATATGAGGTTGTAGAAAGGTCATAATTTTGTTTGTTGGAGCCATTTGAGATGCTTATCCTCGGGTGTGTCATTACTCTAAGTACATCCAGAGAATTATCTCATTTTGATGTCAGTTTCTTCTTACATGTGTTTCTCATTTTTATGCAGTCTGTTGTTTTGTTTTTGTTTTTAGAGAGACTTGCGGAACAAGAAATGCCAGACATGAACAGTTAGCGGTGTGAGCGCTGTAGGTGAAGTACAACTCAAAACCAAATGTGACCAAAACATTTTGGCAGCTGCTGATCGCTCGACCAGGGCCTGAAACCCAACTCTTCAGGTAACAACGCTGAATGGATCTCAGTGAAAGATTCTTCTGGAGTGAACCCAAAGCCACACACACACTTAAAGAGCGCCCACATCAAGACGTCTAACCAAAGACAATTTCAGCAATTCCCCTCTTGGCAACCAGGACATTTTTGGCTTCTTTTCTACCTCCAGGAAAGAAGTAATTTTTTGTGTGACATAAGAAAGGTTTTAATTTTTATATTTAAGGACTGAAATGTGCACACTGCTTTCTGGCTTTGTGGTTACATTCATATAAAGTATATATGTGTGTGCACGAGAGTGTTTATCCTTCAGGGAGGGTTTTCACGGTCTGAAAGCCTCGCTGATGACTCTATACCAGGCACTGATGAGAGGAATGAGATTACAGCGCTGCAGTCCTTCAGCCCCTCGCTTTATTTATATTCATTTCTTTCCATGTGACTGTTAAGAAAAATAATGACTGTCTTCCCTTTGTTGTTTTTCTTGTTGGTCTCCGTCTTGAATCGGCTTTCTTTTTTCCTCTTTATAAACTTTCTTTGACATTGTTCTCCTTTTCCCTCGTCTCATTCTTTCCCAGCAGTGGCACAGTTCATATTAACACATGTGTGGATCTCCTTGTTTCTGTTGTAGAGAAGATAGTGTGTGTAAATTTGTTCAAACTGAGGGAAAAAACAGGGCTGTACTGGAAATACGGGTTCTTTTGAAAAGAGCAGGGCTGCCCACTCCTAAAAAGATGACTCATGTCTTAAATGGCTTTACGAGTCAATTCGTGGATGAAGTAAATTGAGTTTAATTAGATCCACATGTCACATTTTATTCGTAGCATTTTCCAGTAACAAGCCCAGTTCGAGTGTCAATATATCAAAAAATGGGTCAAAATCATGTCAAGCTAAGACAACCAGAAAATATAAGACAAAAGATCTGGTATTTATTTATTTATTTATGGAGATTTTTTTTCTGTAGAGAGCTAAAAGTCTCTTGTGTAGGTGTGTTTTTGTCAACATTTAATTGAGTTTAGCTTTGCTTCAATAAGCAGAGCATTGGCTTTTTGCTCTTTATGGACCAGTTGAGTCGTTTCATAGAAAGAAACTATGATGAAATGTACTGATGCTTTAACAAATAAAAAGAAGATGAAAATATTCAGCAGAACTGACATCTAATTAGACCTAACTTAGCCGTGTGTAACGGTGGGACTGGTTAGGAAGAGACTAAATGTGTGTGGTAAGCAAGGCACACACATTTGATGACACCTGGGGAAACTGTACAGTTAGCTCCAGTTATACTCTACAACTAATGTGTCCAAACACCAACACACTGAAGAAAAGTAAGAGCTAAAATATGGGAAAACTGGTACAAGTTTGATTTCAAACCAGCAAACAGGTAGAAAACAATACAGGTGAAGTAAAAACATGGAAACACAGTGGACAACAGAACCGCTAACCAGAGCATCGTATTTGGTGCACTTTCACAATCTAGCTGTAGAAAAAGATCTGACAGCTCAAACAGTGTAAAAGACACCACATAACATTGATCTCTATGCATGACCAGCAGGAAAATCCCATGCCTGCTCTCCGGCACATAAGGAACACGCTTTCCTGAAAAAAACATTTACAACACCGTGATGTGATTTGACGCACATTCTTTGGTCAGATGATGACCAAGATGAATCTGTTAGGCTCAGATTGGGTTCAACATGGACATCAACAAAGAATGCGCAGAGTGAAGCTCGGAGGTGGCAGTTTGATGATGTGGGTTACATGAAGACTGATGTTAGAGGGAAAACATAGATGTCTCATGAATGCTTGTGGCTTTACAAATATGTTGGATGGCAGTCTGATTCCACTCTAAAGAGAAGGAATATTACCGCATGATAGCGATACAAAGCACAAACTCACACAAGCATTTCTGAAGAAGGAAAAAGAGAAAGCAGAGGCCTGGTCACCAATGTTACCTTGTATGAATATATGAAGACACCTTTAAGATATTTAAGAGAAATAAAAATAAATCTGACCCTTCCAGAAAAGATCCTCTAATACATGTATGTGATGAATACCCACTAGATAGGAGAAATTTTTATATACACTCACAGGCCACTGTATTCACTTCAATTGCTTTAAACACAGAATCCCATGGCAGAAATGGGATTTAAAAGACTTTGAACATGACAGGGTTTTTAAAATCAGAAAGACTGGTCTGAGTATTTCAGAGACTGTAACTCAAATAAGCACTGGCTCCAACCTAGGTCTGTAGAATGGCATCTCAAAACACACATCACATCCAACCTTGAAGCAGATGGGCTACAGCAGCAGAAGACCCCACCGGATCCCACTCAGGAAACTGAAGCTACAATTCACACACACTCACCAACACTGGACAATAGAAGATGGAGAAACGTTGCTGGTCTGAT
>JBAFTA010000006.1:25511632-25529645 GCA_036919975.1 Melanotaenia parkinsoni
ATGGATGGATGGATGGAAGGATGGATGGATGGATGGAAGGATGGATGGATGGATGGATGGATGGATGGATGGATGGATGGATGGATGGAAGGATGGATGGAATCACATACAAGAGAAGTTCCAACCCTCAGCTGACAACAGCGTGACATGTTCCATCTTTATAAAGAGGGAAAGATTTTTCACAAGTGAAAAACATTCAAAACACATGAATCGAGTGATATCTCAGGAATTTCACGCCAAAGTCAGATGGTCTAATATATATTGTTTGGAAAGATTGCAGGAGAAAAAGTCTCTTTTTTTTAAAAAAGAACGTGACTTCATTGTTTAGGTTTGCAAAGTTGCATCTGAACCAGTGAAAGACTTCAACGATGTCCTTGGGCCAGATGAGACTGAAGCAAAGTGTCTAATACACAGCATGTTTGGTGAAAACCAAACGCAGCTTATCAGGACAAACACTTCATATTGCCTCTTATTTGGACTTGTTTTAGGCAATTTAATTGAACAGGCAAGTCACTAAAGTTTTCACAGCTTGTTTTATTAGCGAATGTGGTGCATTTCTTATTGTTTTTAAACAATGATAAATGTGAGTACAGTGGTCCCTCGTCAATCGCGGGAGTTATGTTCTAAAAGTAAACCACAATAGGCAAAATCGGGGAAGTCAGCTTTATTTTTTACAATTATTATAGATGTTATAAGGCCTCACTACACACTTTATACACTTTTCTGAGACAGACATTAACATTTTCATAATTTTCTCTCTTGTTTAAACAACCTCAAAGTTCAAACCTTCGTAGAAAAATAAGTCCAGTATTATAGAATGAAACCACAGGACGCAGGGCGCGTTATAGTGAGGGACCACTGTATTTGATTTAGGGTCCAGAAAGCTGGTTTATTGAATGTTGACACTATGAGCTAGTAATTCACTGTTAACCCAAGGATTCAGTTGCCTTGGTAACATAATTTGCTTACTGGCAGGTTTTCTTAAGACAAACCCATAAGTTCTTTTTGGACTCCTGCTGAGCCCGAAGCAGCTCTCTGGTTTATTTCCATAATCATGAGGTCCAGAGGAGTAAACATCAGGATTTGTTTGCAAAGGGGTGGTTGTTTGGAAACGCTGAAATCTTGGTTAATTACTATTTGCCCAAAGAACATCTTTGACATGAGCCATGATCAATCTGTTCCCAGTTTCCAGAGGACACCATTCACAATATCAGATTTGTGTATTGTACACAAAGAATATTAACACTGAGCCCTGTTTCTAATTTTTAGGCCTCTGCTCGACAGTTGCTAAGACAAAATGAAATATGGATATCTCTGCAACCACACGGTCTATTATGTTAGCCTCATAGCTTAATCGTCTAAATTACATGATGCACATTCATTAGCAATATTAGGAGAGTACAGTTAGATCACGATTTAGCCAGAATATGACTGGGGCTATTATGTACCTAACTGCTTGCCTAACTCTGAAACTACACTGATTGCACCTCCCTGCACGAACGTGTGCTACATACTGAATGAATTATGCAGAATTTAATCAGTGGTAGCAGACATATATAAACGGTGTAACACACAAATTCCCAACCTGCCATATTTTATGGGTGGAACAGCTTTGATGTTGTTGGGTTATTGGCAGTAATGAGACTTAATAAAAAAGAACTTGTTGAAATTAAAAACAATAAGCCTGTATGCTCATAGGGAGGTAGCAGAGGTTCGTTTATAGGCTGTGCAGTAGGCATCCTGCGCAGCTATTATACCGAACCACTATAAGCAGCGGCTAGTTGCTACAACTAGACTTTGATGAGTGAGTGTGGCCCAAAGCAATCGTGCAAACCTGGACCTCAGTTATTTTTTATGTTAACCAGGAGAGTAGTAATGTACTGCACACATGCAAGTCTCTGATAATCATGTGCACTGTGCGTGGATTACAGTGAGTCATTTTATGTTTATAACTGCAGACACCTGAATGTTACTTTATGTCCAGTTCTTGCTGTGTTTGGTGGAGTACATGCATTGAGATGTGTGTGCAGCCTGGTGTCTAGCCTTTGTGTGTGTGTTTTTCCTGCTTTATCATCCCTTCAGGGCTTTGGGTGTACTTGGCAGACAGCCAAGGTGTTGCCGACACTGATTTATTTGTCAAAGCCGTCCGATTCTTCCCCGTCATGTGTTTAATGACCACCAGCTCGCTGAGTAATCCATCATGTTAAAGAGCAATCAGACCAGGCATTTTCTGCTTTGGTTTCCAAACATACACACTCACAAAAAAGGGTCATTTTCATTTTGATTATGAACACTGAATAAATTGTGAGATTTTACCTCACCAGGGTGCGGGCCAAGTTCTTGTCTGCAGTGGAAGGACAGAAACTCCCCTATGTGAGGCCTGCCAAAACCCTGCACACATACATAACAGCTTCCCGGGGAGTGTTTTGAAAAACTTAATCAAAAACACAATCATTAGACAATTGTGGAAAAGAAACCACTGTTTTTATGATGTGTTCATGCAACCACACTGTTTCTGGCTGCGCCTTACATGCCAACACCAGTTAGCTTGAGAAACAAAACTCTGAGGACTTGGGGATGAAGAGGAGCATTTCAAACAAAAAGGGCATTGACCTGCTTTATGGTGCTGATTAGTGGTGACGCATGACTTAGGATTTCAATCTAAGTCTGCAGTTCTGCAGTTTCAGTTTCTATGTACAAAATATGACTGAATAAAAAGGATTTGGAAAGTTACACTCAAATCACTGTTCATCAGGAAACCTGAGGAAGCCCCAACCCCAGCCTAAAGGTGATTAAAATGATCCAAAACTGATCCTCAACTTCCGAACGCCACCTCCTTTTGGCCACTCTCAATGGCTAGCTTGTTTCCCTAGAGATGCAAGTCACCTATCTGTGTTTGGGCTTTGCAAATTTCCCATGATAGCGGCAGCACATGACTTAAAATGCTGAAATGAGTGGGCTTTGTCAGGGGAAAGACCTCGCTGCTTTCTGATTACATGAACAGAAAGTGAAACATTCAGATAACAACATCCTGACTCATGCGATGTCACAGGGAAATATTTCTAGTTTACAAAACATTGTTGTCTTCAGTGCATGTCTGAAAGACACTTTATCATGAGCACAAAATGTGTGAGCCTACTTTCCAAAACAATTGGTATAAACTGTTCATTCAGATAGAACAAAAGTCTTCAAATAATAATTTAAACCCTACATTTATATACTTCTTTTTAAAGGACTGCATGAAATGTGAACATTTAATATCTTATCTTTAGTAAATTGCAGAACGTTCACATTTTGGGTAATAAAACAGGAATCCAGGTGGGGGGAATTAAGCAAATGGCCACTCAAAAGGGGGGAGACAGAATAGTGAATCGTCTTAATCTCATACAACTCAAACCTAATAATAAGTCAAATACTGACTTTTAAATCTGCTTCATTTTTTCCATTAAGAAACTTGATCTTTTTGCATTTGTGCTGCTACATGCTGCTGCATTTACTGCTCAATGAACTGCAGATCAGCGGTGGCTCAAACTTTCTGTGGTCCTGTAGGTAAACTACCAACTACAAGAAAAAAAAGCATCAACACTTACCATATAAATATGACCAGTTCTAAGACGACCCTACAAGTCTGACCAATGTCCTGATGGACCCAGCTGATCAGAGGAAGGACTTGTGTTTAGCCACCCTGCATGCATGATGTGGAGCAGATAGAGGAATAAACAACGCTGATGAAAAGGTAATATAGTATAGATTTAACCCTTTAACACCAGACCCAAGAAATACTAGACAGAAAATACAAACAAGACTTTTTAAAAATGAACAAAAAAAAAACTGCATACATGTACGGTATTTTATCATGTCATTATCTACTAGGGTAGCCAAAGTTGGTCCTCGAGGGCCCCAATCCGGCAGGTTTTCCAAATTTCCGTGCTCCAACACACCTGACTGATGGATCCATTCAATTTGAGTCAGGTGTGCTGGAGCAGGGAAATCTGGAAAACCTGCCGGATTGGGGCCCTCGAGGACCAACGTTGGCTACCCCTGCACTAGGGGATACCTTTTGCTAAGATTCTAAGTACTTATATATTCCTTTAATTTAAGTCAGAACAAAACAACCTGTTGGAGAAATGTTATTGTTCTATGAAAAATATATAAAAAATATAAATGACATCTTTAAAAACTATTGGCCCAGGGCCCTGTTTGAAACTCAGTTTCTTGCTTGATTTAAAATTTCCTCAGCCGTTTCCACAAACTCTTGAAAATGTTTGCTAATTTTATGATACCTCAAATGTGTTTGGCAGACTTTCCCCTATCTGTAGACCTTTAGCTGTACTTTAGTACAGAGCTGGAATAAAAATACACTACGGGACTTTTGTTACTGCATTAAAATTTTCATGGATGATTTAAAACGGCCCTGATTGTTAGTACGATGTAATTCTAGTCTGTTTGAAAGTTAATTTATGTTTCTTTTTAAGGGACTGTGCATGACTAAGCCAACTACTTCAACATAAAAGGCTGCTCTGATTGCAGCTTAAGGGTAATTTCATAATGATGAGGAAGGTTTTTCTTGAAAAATCTCTGGGTTAATCACTATGCCCAATCACTAAGCAGTAACTGTGATAAAAGACGATAAACAAAAGACAAATTTAAAGTTGACATAGATGTTCATCATGAATTCTACAGCCTTTTGCAGAGCAGACAGTGATGCAGATGAAAGATCCCTTCCCTCCTGCTTCCCTACCTTGCTGCACATTTAAGCAGCTGTTGCAGCTTAAGCAGGAGTTTAAGCTCTTGTAGGAAGGCTCATCTTAAAACTTTGCAGTCACGGCGATGAATTACAGCTTCCACTATTATCTCAAGGTTCCCTTTTAAAGTTTTAAATCACACCGAACAATCTGGATCCTATAGGGATTTGACTGTAACTTCAGGTGGTGATTTATTCAACAAAACAGACATTAAGACTTTTCATATGGTCTGCTTTGTTCTCTCAAAATCCATCCAAGAAGACAGCTCTCTGCTGCTAAGAGGCATTAATGACAATACTTCAGTAGGTTAATTCCTTTGCGTCTGAATGTCTAGTGTATGTTCACTGTGTTTGTGAGAACTACTTAGCTTTCGGTTGTCATGAGTAATGTAGTATGTAACCTCTTAGGTATGTGAATTTGAAGCATTTGTGTGTGGATAAAGCTATCTGTTTTCCCTGTCAAACACAACACAAATATATGCATGCACTTTTCTGTTGTTTGTGCATGCAGCATTGCATTGGACAGTATTCATAACAGTGTACACAACCCCACAGAGAGACAGCAGAATACCACTCCCAGCTTGTGCGTGTGGAACTTTGACCTTTCTTTGTGAGTTTGCTTTTTGGATTCCTTCCAGTTTAAATAAAGTTTAAAGACATACAAAAGCAGGGTGGACCTGCTTACTGTTACTTTCTTTCTTTTTAACTTCCTTCTTCCTTAGAACAATTGAGCATGTTAATGTTTAGTTTTAAAAAGCGCTGTAAGACTGGCCGCGGTAAAGATATTGAGTGTTTGGGTGTCTTGGAGTTTTATGGTAACTGTAAGTTTACGAGTCTGTGAGCTGCGTTATCTAACTTGGCCACTTTGGGGTTAAGTTTCTAGTTGCTCATGCCATTCCGAGAGTAAGAGGAAGAGAAAGAGAAAAGGAAGGAGAAGAAATAAAGGATGACACAGGTAAAGAAAAGAGTGAGAAGAGGTCAGGACTTTCCAGTTTGTCACCTATGCATGCGTGACAATGAAAACGCTTGAGGCAACTGTGGTTTGATGTGATTGAGACAAGAAGAGAGAGTGAGATAAAGGCTGTGTTCAGGGCTAAATTTATTTGAACCTACACTGAATACAAAGGTTAAACAAATAGAAAGGCAAAGTCTTAAAGGGAGCAAATCCGAGCGCATTCACTCCACAGGAAGTTAAACATAAATTGTTCTTAAAATGTCAAAAGAGTCTGAAAACCCTGGGAGAAAGTTTGCAGGACAACTAAAATAGATCATTTACCTACACACAAGGCGCTTTCTCCCAGCTAAAGACTTTTCACCATGAAGAAACCCGACTCATCAGGGTATATTTAGACACCCACTGACGGTCTTCCCTTCCTATCCATTCTAACTAACCATAGTAATCCACCACAGCTCTGCTCATTAATCACACTACAGGAAGAAATTATTGCTCTATACACTAAATCAGTGGGTTATCAGCAAAGCAGGAATAGCCTACAGCAACAAACACAAGAAAAAGCACAAAGTAACACCAACACCCCTCTGATGAAGACTACCAGGCCCAAAAAGTAGGCATGTTTTTGAGGAGGCCTGAACAAACTTGTGGAACTGAGATTAATTAACATTGTCCTAAAGTTTAGTGTGTGCTACCTATTCGCTTTTAGATATTTGACCTCTAAATTTGATGTGGCACCACACAGAAAGATGATGGCATAGCACGTTTATGGATCTGATTACACTAATAATGTTAGGAAATGTTCACCAGACCAAATACGTGAGAACAACACCCAGCTAATTAAAGATAGCTGAGGGAGAACCACCAACTCCAGTGGTCAGGGCCCACTGTCCCGCAGACTCCTCCTGGGTGAAGCTGCAGCTGCTTCAGGGTTGGCTCTCTTTACTTTACCCAGTAGTGGTGAAGCAGACACAGGATGCTGCTGGAACTACAAGAGCTGTGTGGTGTCTTTCCTAATGAAACATAACATTCATTTATAAACCTTCACGGCTAAAGATGCAGATTCTCACATCTAACCCACTCTGCTGCATCCGACCTGCTCTGAATCAGACCTGCGCTAAACGCTAAAACTGAACATAAGCCTAATGATTTTAATGTGACATTTAATCTCAATCAAGGTAAGGCTGGAGAACATTTGTATTCCAGGTGCACATTTAAGGAGTTTGATTAGTTAGCTGTAGCTCCAACTGGCAAAACTGGTATAAGCCTCATCCTTTGCTGTGAACACAAAACTAACTAGTTATATTTTACATTAAGGTTAGTTAAAAGGAGATGCTGACCAAAGGAGGAACAGTGAGTTTGGTAAAAATGACTCCAAGTGAGCCAGCATGAGTGCTGTGGGGTCCTTTAGATGTCTGTGGGTGGGCAGTCCAGCATGGGTGGGCAAGAGTGTTATGTAAATGTGCTTTTGTGTGGTCATGGTGAGCAGTGATGATTTAAGAGGAGCCCATGGACATGTTTTTATAATGGCACAAGTTGTAGCTGATCTGTTTTCTCTGCCTGGTCCAGACGGTCCCACAACAATGGAAAAATAAGGGGAAGAGGGAATATTTGACTGTCTGAGAAGGTTCTATTTAGAATAGAGGTTAGAATTAGTTTAGATATATTTAGCCCTGAAAAGCTGAAACTTCTGTAGTTTCCTTTTATAAAAAAAAAACCCTTTTAGTAATACTTGCTGCTAAAATGACGTCACTGAGGTAAAAGTAAAGTAAAAAATTTGTGTCTGTGAGCATGAGCTCCTGGCTGCTCGGCTACTTTCCTCGCAAGAGGAAATGTCAGTGTGGACCACACTCCCCACACCACACAGATTCACTGCAGTTTGTGTTTAAACAAGCTTGAATTTTCCCACATGTAGACAAATACATGTGTTGTGTACATTTACCAACTTTACAGGGAACTCCCTTAAGTTTCAGGTTATGATAAAGTGAGGATGAAGCTAGGTTTATGCCAGTAATGCTATCTTTATCTGGATACTGCATTATATTTTATCCTAGGTTTGTTTCTGTTTGTATTGGTTTATTTATGCTTTTGTAACTTCTTCTTTTTTGTTCTGTCCGTATAATGCTGCTGTAACACCACAACATCCCAGCCTGGGATCATCGAAGCATGACTGATTCTGATTATTTTCATAATGTGTTAAACAGCGGGAGAGTTACAGATCCAAAACTTACAAGGACATTGTGATGCTGATATTTGGTCCAAAAGTGCAAAAAACAGCAACACGGCCAAAACATCTCACAAAACTAAAGAGAAAAAACACATTTTAGACTCCGCAATGTTTTAACAAGTACAATGGAAAAAAAAGCAAAGCCTAAATTTAGTTTTTTTCTTTTGTTTTGTTTTTTTAACAAAATGAAGAAAAAATATTTTAGAAAACACAACACAGTTACAGAAAAACAACTGTCCAGAAAACACGACATGAAGAAATATTGTTGTTTTTAATTTTGTTTTGTAAAAGGAAAAAATGCTGTAACAGTATGTGTGTTATAAAACATACAATAATGTTTTTAAATATATCTTTAGGGTAAAACAAAACTTGCTTTTGGAAATGTTTTTTCTCAGAAGTTTGTAAGGTGGTTTTAGCTTTTGTTGCTTTTTGTGTTCAGTTGTGTTGTTTTTAAACCTCAGGGCCAATGTAGAAACGAAACCTATAGAACCAAACTGGGATGTTTGGCATGGAACATGTTCTCGCTCGCCAACAGTTACGAGATGACAACGTGATATCAGGTTGACCGTAATCTGTAAAAGCTCTCACATGAACAAACTTTGTCCAAACAAACAAAGCTAAACATAAACGTGCCACACGTACGTCTGATCTGACGTATTTTACTGCTTTCACATAAGACCAATCTAAATATATTCAGTATAGTTTTCTGGGTCAAACTGACTAAGAATAATTAAACTTTAACATAAACAGATAAACATCAGTAAACGCCTCCCCTTCAGCCAACGATGAATACATTTACAGCACACGTGAACTTCTCTGCTTCATTTGCTTACATGCAAGGTGGAAGGTTATCATACGCTGTCATTACCACTCTGGCATACTGTTAGGCTGCAAATCCCTGGAATGGAAGCAGATTAAAGGCTCAGATTACTTAAAAAGAAACAAACTTCACAAACGGTTATAACAAATTAATAAGGATTTGATTAGTTTTTATTCAGGTTTGAATAATTAAAGTTAGTAAACGAATGAAATGCAGCAGGCATGCAGATGGTGTAACATTTCCAGGTGACAGGACATTCCTAAAAGGATTACGTCCACACACTCTCCTCAGCACTGAAAACTACCTAAACTACCTGCATCACGTGATTCTCTACATCTGTGATCATTCCAGATTTTTGAGGTAGAAGCAGAACATTTGCCACTGAATCGGACACATTTAACTAAGACAACAGGGCCTGCTTGAGATCTGATGGGATCCTAAAACTATTTAGTTGCTTTTTGATTCACCTTTCAAGAATCTGAAGCAAGATGAAGTCGACCCTGATATTACAGACAACTAAACCTTCCTCCGATTTGACCTTTGATACAGGTGATCCTTTTTTAATTCCTCCTTGAGGCTAACATCATTTCTTAGCTGCCAGTGTTCCTTTTCTTTGGACAGCTTATCTACCACTACAGATCTCCGGTTGGTTATCAATCATCAGTACATAAGTCTGGATCTGTAATTCTCAGCACCTTTGGTGGTATCATGCATTATGATGTTGGGATTACCAACTCTTACTGCCACATGGTTGTGATATTCCATGTATGCCGTACCTGCCAACATCTTAGACCCTGCTAGGATGTACTCAACTGTCTCGGCAGCATCAATGTCAGCCTGCACATGGAGCCTATCTTAAAGTCTTTACAGTCTGTCCATCCATTCATTTTCCACCGCTTATCCAAGATCAGGTTGCAGGGGCAGCAGCTTAGGCAGGAAAACCCAGACTTCCCTTACCCATGCCACTTCTTCCAACTTCTCCTGGGGTATCATGAGGCATTCCCAGGCCAGCCCAGAGACGTAGTGCCTCCAGCCTCTCCTGGGCCTTCCTCCCAGTGAGACATAGCCAGAAGGAATCCTAACCAAGATGCCCAAGGCACCTCGCCTGGCTCCTCTGGATGCAGAAGGGCAGCAGTTCTAATCTGACACTCCCTGATGACTGAGCTTCTCATGCTATCTGTAAGGGAGAGCCCAGCTACCCTGCAGAGAGAAAAGCCGTTTCAGCTGTTTGTACAGTATTCACAGTTTTATTCTTTCTGACACTGCCTTCAGCTGAGGATAGGAACATAGATCAACCGGTGAATTGAGAGCTTGGCCTTCTGGGTCAGCTCCTTCCTTACCATTAAAGAAGGAGCTGAGGCTTCCACAAGACAGAAAGATATTTGAAGTCCTCCATTTGGTGCAAAACTTCATTCTCATCCAACTCTTTACCAAGCCTTTACACTGCAAGCCAAATTTCACACAGCAAGTTTAAAGCATCTATCATCACCATAAATCTACCACAACACCAATGAAAGCAGTTCAGTATCTTGGCCAAGAACACGTCCAGTGTTGTGTTTTAAGATCAACACCTTAGTTTTAACTTGTTAAAGACATTTCATGGTTCCTTTCATTCTCATTCCCCTCAAGACAAATATGAGTAAAGTGTGTTAAAAAGTAGAACTTCTGCCTTTTGCTAAAGGTTAAAAATCTAGAGGTTTCTTGGTCGTACCACCTTTTCATAATATTTTGGAAACCTCAGTCCAATATTGGAACCCTGTTTTCATAATATTCATGCAAGATTTCTATCTCTGCAAGAGGCCAAGAAATCTGTGTATGAATTTCTGGAAACATGACTTCTGTCTTGTCTGTCTGACTGGACAAATATGGTATGTTTCTTTTCTGCCTCTGGAAAGTCTGGAAATAATTATTCTGCTTGGTTTAGCTCAGGAAAACAGTCCATTTAGCCTGAGATCCACTGAAGTCAATCCTACATCCTTATGTACCCCACATCTACAGAAGTCTAACTTACTCAGTCTGACACATCAGGTCTATGATGCTGTAATCTAACATTTCTTTTTTTCTGTGCCTTCTTAACTCCAACATTTCAGAGAGAAAAACATATAATTACAACGACATTACTTTAGAGTCGAAGCTTGAAGGGAAGCTTTCACCAGCTGCTGTTTTTTCCCCCAAAGCTTTTTATTCTGGTTTTCCATTTAGCTGTGCAAACAAAGCCAAACATATACTCAGAGGTTGATTCATTGATTTACGGATGACTTGTGTTCTCACGTGTCCAAGAACCCCACAAGCCTTTAAAGATGAAGTGTTATTTTACAAATCAAGAGGCCAAAAATGGCTTCAGTTCGAAGTCTCAGAGGAAGTGGAACATCAATGATTCAGGTTTTATGTTGTCTGTATTTTTAATAAACCACAAAACCCTTGGTAATAGGTTACAATGGGCATTTTATAAAAAACAGAACCACAATGTTCGTCACGGTCAATGACACATGAGAAAAAGACAAGGGGATGGCCAGTATTAAGGTTTTAGAAGGTGGCTGCTGTGGATGTTGGACATGAGCGAGTGGAAAGATTTAGAAGAGATTAGAGGAAAAAATTCACCGGTTGTTTAATTGGAGGAAAAACGAGATGTGACAAGAGAACAGGAAGGTCTTATTACTGAGCTCAGAGTCAAAATGCTGACATCAGAATTATAACAAAGGCACATGAGGAACGGGGGGGAAAAATACAGCGTAGACCAATACTGGCTGAAACTAACAAGATCATCAGGAATGTTGTTCCATTCCCAGGTTGGGATCAAGTTAAACTTTCCATTAAGTCAATTCCTGACTTTTCAGTCACATACATCTATGCACCCAAAGAATAAAATGAAAGTAAGAAAATTAGGTGAAAACTGTTTAAATGTAAACAACATTTCCTATTCGCCATCTTGTGAGAAAAGTTGAATATTTGTGAAGTGTAAGTAAATGCCCTGTGTTGCTTTTAGCCCTGAAAACCTAATAGGAACATAACCAAGAGCAACTTGAGTCCTTATCCCTCCCTTTTCTAGTCTTTTGAAAACCCCTCCAGTGATGGTTCAGTTGTAGTTTCCAACAGGGCAGAGAAGCTGTTTTTACCACCTCTTCTTTGATATGATACGTGCACAGAGCTGGAAATGAAGCAGGGATGTGAGAAGAGGAAGCTCATTGTGGGAGTTCACTGAAGAAATTTATCGTCATTCTACATTTAACGTGTACTTTCTACTTTTAACGTGTACTACATTAATGCCCATTGTGTCCTGAGCTTTTTGCAGTGAGATGAAAAAGTTTGGGCACCCTCAGTTAGACTTTCTGCTACTGGGAATGTTTCAGTGAACAGAGGATTAACCCGTTTCTAAGTGCAGAAATTTAAGAACTACACATTTCTTAAATATTTTAAGCAAGGTTTGGGTAGGTATGGTCAGTACTTTTTAACAGCCACCTGGTTAAATGTAACACCTAAGAAACACTTTGTTTTTGTTCAGTGGATTTTATCCCATTCTTCCAGCTGAAAGCCTCTAGTACTGGGAGATTCCTGAGCCACTCTGCTCTTCTGAGGTCCAACCACTGATTTTTGATTACGCTTTGGTACAGAAACTGTTTAAAGCATGCTGCAGAAAGCAGCAAGCTGCAACCCTTAAGTGGCTTAAAGAAACCAGTTTGTAATGATTTGAGCTTTATGACATGGTGCATTAGTCTGCTGGAAGAAGCCGTCAGACGTTGCCTTTCATAAATGGATGGTCATGCGTCTTTTACGTTGCCATGGTTAATGATCAATTCTTTCACTAGTGGGCAGTGCGGAGTTCAGAGTTCACTAATGTTGTTTCCAACCCTAAATGCTGTAAAAACATTCGCATTTGGTCTTTCTTCCAAACATTGTTGTCAGTTGTTGTCATTGACTTCATTCATCTTCTGCTTTTTTGTTCCCTTCCTGATCATGTTTTTCTCTGGTTTGTTTCTTTTCCTGGTCGCATGTCAGCCATTCTGCTCAGCACTGCCCCCACGTCTTCTGATTCAAGTGATAAATAACTAAACTCAGTGAAAGTGGACCAAATTACACGCATAACTGATGCAGAAGATGGACGAAACTGTTCATCTATCTGGGTTGAGCATAGATGAGCCTTTAATGTTTTATCCAAAGCAGGATGGATCCATGCTTTTATGCTGTTTATGCCAAATTCTGACCCTACCATCTGAATATATATATATATATATATATATACCTAGCGGTATATAGTGTACCTAGCATGCATGTTAGATGCATTCCTGTAGATGTATTCTGTTACGTTAGCAAACAGCACACACCTCTGGTTGACTCTACTGTTAATGTGATGTACAATAACACCGTACAATGACAGCTACATGATGTAGCATATGTCTGTTAGGAACTAGAGCTCCCTCAGATGCTATAAAGAGCATCTTTAGCACTGAATAGCAATGTTGACATGGCAAACAGTATTAACCCACAGCACCAGCTGGCATGCAAACACAGCTGTGGCCACATACTGATGAGCATTCCTACACGAGAACACAAATATCCTGTTTAGTCAAGCTGTTAAATCAAGGTCTTGCATATGTGAGTCTGTGTGTGGTAAGCCTGTATATCTGTGTTCAATCATGTGACGCAATGCATAGCAGCATGCTCATCTATGGTTCTGTTTGAACCTAATAATAATCCTGCCTGTTGTTATTCTACCCTCTCCATCATTTGTCAATTTCAGCTTCATTCCTTCCTCAATCTGCTCCACCTTTTCAAGATTTATGGGACTTTTTGTGGTGAGGAAATATTACATGTTTTACACAAACACACTACTATAACTGCCTTTACCTCCTGTGTTGTTCTAGCTTTAAAATATTGTCCTCGATAGGCTTTTAAATTCATGGGCAATTGCAGTGAAATTAAGTATTTAAAGCTTTCATTGTGTGGTTTTACTTATCACTAGAGAGAAAAAGCTCATGTGATGACAGCAATATTGTAAAATGGGCTCAAAGACCACAAGTACATAAAAGTTTTTCAGTCAGTTTACCTTTCAATGCATTTTCATCAATAACGATTTGAATTTTGACATTTACAATGGAAAATCCATACACGTGTTAAAGAAAAGTCAAGAATCAAAACAAATTATCTAATTCTTTCCATATAAAAAGTACTGTCCCTGAATTGTAGTATATAAAAATGCATTTCACTATTTTTGACCAATCAGAGCAGATATATGCTTTTCAGGAAGTGGGTCATAAAGAGACAGTAGCTAATACCCCCAAACACAACTCTGGACTTCTAAATAAGAATTGTTTTTAACCTTCTGAGACCTGGCATACGAGGACATTACGTGTTTGGTTGTCTGTCATAATACTAAAATCTGTGCAACTGGAACCTGTTGAACACTTACATTGCCCTTTATTGGTGTCAGAGATTTAGTTTTTCAATTTAAAAATATATGTATAATCATAAATAAAAAAGAAAATATTATTTATTGGTTCTTTCTATCTCCAGATAGCTAGAAGAAATCGCAAGTCAAGGTTAAAGAAATAATTTTTTGACTTTGTTGTACAGTAAATATGCAGATACTTTAAGCTAGCAAGTTAGCTTAGCCTGGCATAAAAACCAGAAATATTGAGACAGCTGAGACAGCTAACAGTTTTGTTAAAGAACATAAAAGAAAAGAATTAAATAAAGTTGAGAAAACATAAAACTTATCAAATATGTGAAATGTATCTGCTTAGATTATCTCTTTACTTAAAATATGAAAACCCATGCTGATGCCTTGAAAATATTTTCTGAACACAATAATCCTTAAAAATCCTCTATCTTTAGCTGATAACTGGTATTAAACATGGGGATCTCCTTTTCTTTCTCTGTGCATACTTTTGCACAGTGGTGCACAAAAAAAAGGTTCAAACTTTAAACATTCAAATCCAACCATCTTCCTCCTCTGTCACAACTCTTTCAACTCTCAGATTCTGTTTCTCTTCTCTCTTTTTCTTCTCATCCTTGCTTTCCGTTTCATCCTTATCCAAATGACCTGGCCATGAAAACAGTGAGCATGCATGCAGGTCTGTGTATGGACACCACACTGTTTCTCAGGATGTGTCTCCACAAGCCTCACTGACTGCAGGCTGGTGATCGCAGCCCCGGTAGAAAACGTTAGGGAGCATTCCCTGATGGAAAGCTTCTCTTTTCGGAGTTAAGATGACTTACGAGTATGATATTTAAATGTGCCAAAAACAAATCATTTTTGACTGGGAGACCAGAATTCTTTGTGCACTTTAACCATCTGACATCATTTTGGTCTTAACTTTTTCATTTAAGACATGAGGTAAAAGAAAAGGCCGAATGTATCTCCGGCTCACCGTCTCTCAATAATTGTACATTTAAGCCTTTTGTTTTTTTTTTTCCTTTTTTTCTCTTGGTGTTTTACACTCATATAAATACCCTATAAAACTATGGAGAAATGCCAAAGGTCTGTTTAGACGCTTGAATTGCCAGAGAATCAGTTAATTTCTAAATTCCTGCCTCGTAAAAAGACAAAAACTGCTTGTGTCACTCCTGAAAAATTGGTCCCACCCTTGAGCCCTAAAACTGACTGTAACTTGATTCTGTGATGTGGACCCTCAAGCATAACACACAGAGACTACGGGGGGGCTGTAGGTGAAAAGACAAGAGAGCGAGAATTGTGTATTTTGGCAATGGCGTCTAATACTTTTTTTTGGGGGGGGGGGTTGATTTTGCAGCAACAGATTTGATTTCACACCAAATTGTTTTCTAATTTTGAACACTGTGTGTGGAGAAGTTGCACATAGACAAACAGGCAAACACACACACAGTTCTAGCGCATGCACAATTTCTCCTGTTAGGCCTACCCCTGTTTCTTTAATCATAACTTTAACCTTGCCTATGCAATGCCAAGGATCAGACACTTCACCTTAACAATAAAATCCAATCTGGTGTGAAAGTCTTGAATGTATATCCAGCAGATTTATGTACATAGTAATGTACCCTGAAATGCTCCATCCTGCGCTCAGATGTTGCATCAGAAATTGGCGGCTGCACATCGAAGCTAGACAGGATATGTGTGTGAACTTCTACTCACATGTTAATGTTTTAAACCTTTCAAATCAGATGTGCACACTAGAAAAGGTTTCATCAGTTCACAACTTAGCAACTGCAAAAAATGGTCCAATACAAGCCAATTTTGGCTTGAATGTAGCATGCTAGGAAACCTTTGAACCTTTGGAGTTCATAGCCCGGATTGCAGCCAGGAAGATGCTAATACTGTCTCTTCAAGTACATAAAAGAAACTGCCATTTTGGCCTCAAACTGACTCAATAATCTGTCAAAATAGTTACTGGTCACTGTTTTGTAGAGTTACTGTTGGTATAAGATTGTTAGATTGAAAAAACTAAGTTGACTGCTTCTAAATCCATGTGTGAAACTGAACAGGATATGAAGAGGATGAAACTGTTTGATATGACAGAGAGAAGGTGAGCTGCAATCACATATGATTTCCTGATCTACGTTTAAGACCTGGAATCTAAACACTTCGGTGTGCCACAGTGCGCTTACACCGTATCCAACCCATAGGTGTAATTCTAAACCCAGAACATAAGCTACTGTAGGCTTCATGTGTGCTGTAATTTTTTTTTTTTTTTTCAATATTTTGAAGGATTTTCCCCATTTTCTTTGTTTGGAAATCATCGGGTCAAAACAAAGACCAAATCCTGAGAAGATCTACACACAAACATACACTTAAATCAAGCAAACAGAGAGAAAAGGGACTAATTAGCAGGTCTTTTTGGGATAAAAAGACCACACACATATGCGCACGCCCTCACAAATATCAGACCACACACGCATACACACACACATACACTGTATTGTTGCATGTAAGGGTGCGTCAGAGCCTATCCGTGAACCCAAACAATAACAAAGTGGACCAGTGATGTGAAAGGAATGGAATGCCAATCACACACACAATTACACTCAATATAACCAATAAGTTTCTAATTTTAGACAAATTAACAGAAATATATATATACAGTATAAAAAAACATTTAGTTCCACATGCAGAGCAGCAAACACCAAGTAAAGAATTTGGTCATGTGATCAAGATCTAAGAGGCTATAAAATCCTTAACTTTAAACTACTTTTACTGCAGCCACAAGATGCTACCGAAACCTCCTGATAAGCAATTTATTGACTGAAACGTGTCTCGGACAGATGTGTTTATTTATTCACCATCTTTTATCAAGTACCACAAAAAAGGTTTGTAAATATATAGTAGATAGTAAAGAATGTCAAATTTTCAACCAATTTTCCATCAAGCTTTTTCTTTTTATTATAATTAAGTCTTCCAAAAAAATGGAGGTGGGAATAATATCAATGTAAACATATTTTAACACATGCTGCTTTAGATTTTACCAGTGGATACAGCCGGCAAGGAAGCTGCTACTATCATCACACGAATCATGAACATTAAGCTAATGTAAAAAATAAAGCTATATCATAATTATCATTTGCCTAGACTGTAGCTGCACACACACACACACACACACACAAAATGAAAATATAGAAAAATAAAAAAACAAAAGAAAAAACTCTACAAGCTGCCGCTAAATCTATTCTGTACTGACTCTCTAGCCTCTTTCATACAAAGGGAAAATATGGACAGAACTGCACCCCTTAACTGCCAACCAATCACAGATCTTAAAGAGTGTCATCTTTAACGACATGGGTTGACAGGTTTTGTGATCTCTTCGAACACGCTTCTAACATATTCACTCTGTAAATGTCAATAAAACAGTAGCAAAAGTTTTTTTTTTTTTAGCTGAACTAATTTTGTGAACATGTAACACTCTCATGTTAGTCTTTCTTCACTAGCTACCAAGTTAGGCTTTCTTTACTAGCTAGCGAGTTAAGCGTTCTTTACTAGCTAGCGAGTTAGTCTTTCTTCACTAGCTACCAAGTTAGGCTTTCTTTACAAGCTAGCAAGTTAAGCGTTCTTTACTAGCTAGCGAGTTAGTCTTTCTTCACTAGCTACCAAGTTAGGCTTTCTTCACAAGCTACCAAGTTGGGCTTTGTTTACAAGCTAGCAAGTTAAGCGTTCTTTACTAGCTAGCAAGTTAGGCTTTCTTCACTAGCTAGCAAGTTAAGCTTTCTTTACTAGCTAGCAGGTTATGCTTTCTTCACTAGCTAGCAAGTTAAGCTTTCTTTACTAGCTAGCAGGTTATGCTTTCTTCACTAGCTAGCAAGTTA
>JBAFTA010000006.1:25529745-25542530 GCA_036919975.1 Melanotaenia parkinsoni
GCTTTCTTCACTAGCTAGCAAGTTAAGCTTTCTTTACTAGCTAGCAGGTTATGCTTTCTTCACTAGCTAGCAAGTTACACTAGTAAAGCAATAGACTGGATTTTTTTTTAGCAATGCCATGACTAGAATGATAAACAAGACTGTTGCACTTGAAACGTGAATCCAGCTGAACTTTTCAAAAATCATTTGTAATTATGTTACTATACTACATTTGACATAATTCCCAAACTGCTGCATAATCGTCTATATTAAAGTAGCAAAATGTGCTCAATTGTGTCTAATTCATAAAAACATCTTTGGTTGCGAACATTAATAAAAGACTACTTTCATGTTGAGTAGACAGGAACCTTTATTGTAATACTCTGGTTTCTGACCCACAGAAGCACCGAGATGGTGTGTAATTCAAATTTAAGGGAGGGAAAGCATAAATAACAAAAAACTTTGAAGCAGTTAATATATAATCACTACATTTGGATAACACTGACTAACATCTGAAACCCAAATGCACTTGCAATACCCTGTGAACTCTAAATTTACAGTATAATATCCACCCCTTGCTCATACATTTTTCATTTTAACTTTCATATATTTCATTATAACTTTACAAAAACTCCCTGAAAGGAAAAAGAATTATTTTGACACCAAAAAGCAATGTGTTAAATCACTTTAAATTAAACAAATCCCAGATGTGTAGAATCTCAAGCTCCTTTCTCCAACATTATTAATAAATTATGTGGGATTCTCAGTGTTCTTTAGTAAAATTTAAAATGTCAGGAAAAGGAGAGAAACCCCTCAACTTCCTGGTTTATTGTCAGTAATCAGAATGGCTGCAGACGGTCTAATCTACTGATCAACTGAAAGGCTTATGTTTGCAGCTCTGACCTGGAAAATTAATAAACTCGGATATGACATTTGTGTTCTGTGAAATAGCTGTACATGAATAAAAACTCCAACTTCATCTAGCAACACACACACACACACACACACACACACACACACACAAACATGGTGAGCTTCTGTGTGTTTGTTTTGAGATGAATGTGGCAGCTCTCAGGTCCCACCAGAAAATTCCACTGTACAATGTTGATTGTTCAAAACATCTTTTGTCTTAACCAGACTGGCATGATGTGTAGCTGCACTGAGAGTGAAAAGACGGGCCTGTTTCCAGAATAAAAATAACCGACCTTCACGTGAGAACCGGGGGATTCCCCCCACATATACATAGCCTTGTGTTTTTCATTAAGTCTCTGTCTAGTGTCCTCTCTGAACTGTTCCTTAAGCAATTCTCTGTCACCTCAGATTATATCAGCAAAATAGAGACGTCGTTACTTAACCCCAACAACTTGTAACACACAAATACTACTGAGACAGTTGCTTGCTATCTTACCCTTAATGAAATCTGAATTATTATTTAAGTTGAATATTTAAATGGCTAAATGTAAACAAGGTTACATATTTCACTGTTCTTTCCTCTCAACCCTTTGAGCCTTCGACCTGCTTTTTAGGCCTGTGTTGAAAATATTACATACCAGTAAGGAAATGAGTATATCTGTGGAACCGCAAAGTCTTTTTGAACAATTTTGGAGTCATTGTAAAGGAAACACTTGTGAACTTGTTAAGATATGTAATTGAAGATGAAGATGGCACATAGCATGAAGAAAAAAAGTGTTAGGCTTGCCTAAAAAACTTACAGGGTGAATATGCCTCTTCTCTGGAATGATGCAGCTGTAGCTCTAAACCTCAGACAAATCATAGTACAGTACATGAACATTATCTCTGCAAAGGCCAACTCTGATAAAGTAGAGAAGAGGTTTTAGTAAAGACAGTTTAGGCGAGGTATCCAAAATGGCCTTCTTTAGCACAGTCTGGCCACTTGTTCCCAATGTTTTGTCTTTGGATCAAAATTTAAATAAATGAGAAGACAGAAATTACTAACCCTAACCTGCACCTACAATCAGAATCATCTAAAACTCACGTTGCATCTTTAACCTTGTTGGAAAATCTCAACACTACATTTAAAAGACAACTATGTAGTTGATATGTTAAAGCCTTATATAAAATACAGTTTGACTGGCTACCTGCACAAGGTTAGTGACATCCCATCACTGACTTTAACTTTAATAACCGATCCTCAAAACATACTGCAAAACAGACACACTGCTATACTCATCTTAGTAATACTGAATCCAAAAACTTAAATCTTAAAGCAGTTGGTGACAGGTGTTATATGAGGAAAACATATTTATGTTCAAAGCCCAGTTCTGGCACACCATCCTCAGCTTTCTATTGGCAGCTCCTACCACAGAGAAAAGGGGAAATTGCTCATTTAGTCATGATTTTTGAGCTTTAACTTGACTGATTAGTCTTTAATTTCTGCATTTGTTTGAACTCAGTCCCTCTTTCTACTCTAGTTACGTTTCATTTCCTGCTCCCTTGTCGCACCTGGTTCTTCAGTTCTTAATAGTCACACCTGCCTCTCATTCATCTCATGAATGCCTCAGTAATGATGCTCTGGTTTCTGTTCGTCAGCTAGTCAGTCTTCACTTTTTGTCAGAGTTTTTTTCTTGTAGGTGTCTATTTAGTTGCTTGTTCATCCTGCCCGTGCAGCACCTTCTGTTTGGTATAATAATCCTTTATTAAATTCCCATTTTAGTCCAACTTTTCTCAGATTGTTACACATGTGAAATGTGCATTTTTTGCATTTGCAGGAGTTTTTTTTTTTTTTTTCATTTATATATTTTAAATGAATCATGAGATGGTTGAACAAATAAAAAGACCTATCCTCCTAAATCTTAGTTGTAAAAACAACAAAAAAGTGTAATTTGTTGAAACCACTCATATCAGCAATGCACCCACTCTACAGATGGTAAAGATCACACACACCTGATGATAATGTAAAAACTGTACACTGTATTACTGTTGAGCCGTTGTTGCATTTTAAACGCAATTGTCTTCAAAAAATGATTGACAGACCTTTTTTATATCATCTGTAGCTTCTCTATATCCACAGCTGTATGTCTGAACTTTATTATGAAAGATATTAGGACTGCTGTTCCAGGTGCGGCTTATTTGATATCCTCAGAGGCTCTGTTCACACTGCAGCTCAGTTCCGAATGTTTTGCCCACGTGCGACTCATTTTGAATTTTTTAATGACAGTCTGAACGAAGCGAATTCCATTTATTTTAAACCCGACGCAGGCCACTTTCATATGTGGTCCTGGACTGGATATCCGATCTGTGTGGACGCAACCTCAGGCCGAACGGTCATTTCATCCGACTTTGATGTCACAGAAGACAGACATCACAATTCTGCTGTTTCATACTTTTACTGTGTTGTTGTCTTTTCCTTTTTATTGTAAATGAAAACAACAACAAAACAACACTATGACTTTAAATATCTGAACAAATGAAGCAAAGTAATGCAATGAAGGGAAGGATGGGGGTGTATTTACCATCAGAATGTGTTTCATATCCTACATTGCTGGGTCGGGTCCAGATTTCACTGGAAGATATCCACGGGTCTAACCAAAAAGTTTACCAAAAAGTCCCAGTTTTGATCGTGTTATGACACAAATATAATGTCTACCACACCGAACTCATGATGGCTACGGTTCTGCCTAAAACCTCAACTGTTTCTCACCTGCTCTCCATGAACACTACCAGTAAATGTGGATGAGTGAGGCCATGTTTACAATGTTTGGAAAATCAAACTATCCGCTGTAACTTTTCCATACATCTACTGCAAAAGTCTTGCGGCACCCCATCATTTCTTTGTATTTTCTTCTAAGAAGTTGCAGACTCTCTTGTGTTCCTGAACCCGTGTTTTTTCCACACATCACAACAAAACATAGAACAGATCCTAAATTCTGTCTTCAAGGACAAAGAAGCAAACAGAAAAGAGAATAAAGCAGCAAATCTGACCAGCATCAGCAGCACCTTCTCACAGGAAACTTCCTTGCTCTCTTACACATGGCCTTAATCTGGACTTCAGATTTCACACAGAAACAGTCTGGTTATATTTCACATCCAGCCTTCCTGATAATGTTGAAGAGCTCAGGGCTGCAGCACAGGTGTGAAAGCAACTTTACTTTTTCTTCTTCATTTTTCAAACGAGATGTGCAGAGCAGCGTTACGCTGTTAATGAGCCTCTTGCTGGAATTCGTGCAAAATCGGGACTGTACCTCACTTGTTTTATCCCTGTTGATTTATATCAGGGATCACCAAATCCGCATTTGGTGTTCCTTGATTTATACACACCTCCCATGGAGAGTGTCAGAAACCATATGTGGCATCTCCTGTTGGACCGAACCTCAGCAAACAGTCGATCTTACTGCACCTTTGTACTGGTGTTTACGTCAGATTGCTTCTCTTCAAACTCCACATCGGAAAACAAAATTATACACAAAATATTATACTGATGTCATTTATTTAATAGAAACTAAAAAAAATGCTAAAGTTGTGTGTGGACACAAACACATCCAAACTGCCACAAAAGCAGTTAATCAGCTTGATTTATTATCATCATCAGTGTCTAAAAACGTAGTGGCAGCATTCAGGATGCTGGAGGAAAGACACCAGCAATCACTGCTGCCCATCAGTCTTGGAAGAGTTTTTAGTTCATTTTCAAAAAAAATGTAAAAAGTGGAAAAAATTTGAGACAGCTGCCAGTTAGGGTAATTTCACAATTAATCGCGGTATTAAACGACACGATTAATTCATTGTAAAGATCGTAAAGACGGTCTCCATATCGGCAGATCAACTCCCACACGGAACAAAAACAAAGCTGAACAACATCCACGTGTTGCTGCTTGAGTTGCTTTGCTTGTATTCTGTGCGAGTTACAGGGGAGGCATGTAAGAGTGGGACAGTATGGCAGGGAAGAGTTATTCCCTCCAAATAAATACATTTAGTCGTCTTTGTCTGAGTTTTCTTTTTTGGTTATGGGGGAAACTGATCAAGCTGTCATTGTGGAGGACGGCTCACCAGCCTGTAAAGCATGACATAAAAAGTTGCAGAGAAAAGAGGAAATACATTTAATATTATCACCACCTGCAGAAGAAATGTTCAAAAACATTTTTAGAGCAGAGGTCATTTTTCTTGGACAGTTTGGTTATTTCCTTTGTTTCTATATTATTTTGTTATGTTTGTATCAAAAGATAGGAAAACATTCAACTTAAAGACCTAAGGATTGACTATGATTTTATTTATTTATAGAGTTGTAAAATAAATTAACGCATAATAATTGTAAAATCATGATTATTTCTTTGACAATTACTGTACCAAGAAAAATTTTAACTGTAACATCCCGACTGCCAAGTTCAATCAAAAGTCAGAGGACGCAGGACTCCTAAAAGCTATAGCTCAGACTCCACAGTTAGCATGTTAAACGTTAAAGTTAATGACAGGCTGAACAAATAGACTTTGTTTGCAAACTGAAGCTATGTTGTGATGTTCTTCCCTTTTTCTGTTTTCTTTTTTGGGATGCAACCTTTCAAAAAGCTCAGCTGAAGCTGGATCATACAGCAGACAACAAACACAGCAGCAAAGGAAAAAGAAAAGAGTAAAGGTGCTGCAGTGATCCAGTCAAAGTCCCCATCTCAACCTGATTGAAATGCAGTGGTGGGAACTTAAGACAGAAGTGCATAACTGAATGTAGCAAATGTTTGAAAGAAGAGGCCAAACTTCCCCCACAATGATGTGAGACTGATAACATCAAGCAGTAAAATATTACTAAGTTATTGCTGCTAAAGCTGGCTCTACAAGCTACCGAATCATGCACGTGTACCTAGTTTTCCCCCCACTGCTTCTGCTTTATGGCTCAGCTTTTGTTCAATAAATAAAGATAAAGTATTAACTGTTTCTTTTCTTATCGGAGCTTGTATTTTCCTTGGTTTAACACCAAATGATTAGGAAAAAACCCTGATGGATAAAACCTTAAAATGAAAGTAACTCTTTCACATGGCTGCATATAGAACGTCTGTCAGTCTGGCCGATAAGCTTATCACTTATATTTTATGTCTCCTGCACTAAGCAGGAAAAACACAGTAGGGGGCTCTAGGAGTTTATCTTTTACCTGCTGGGACTCAGTGAATCGCATCTCTTTAAGTAGCAGATTTTTCTCCAGCATCGACAAAGGTAACGTTATTTTGACTTCCAGGGCAAGCATCAGACCTAACCTGTGAAAATGTGGTTGCAACCCTGACCTACATTTAAATATCTGAAAGAAATCAGACTTCTTAGGCCAAAGTGAACATCATATTTGACAGCTGAGAGCTAAAGACAGATATTTTAACAATAAATAATTATATCAGGACATAAAATGCCCATAAATCAAACCCCGGGAGGATAGCCCACCTCCACTAATGACCTGCATATTTCACCTCTGCACTTAACATCTGTAACCTACTTAAAACGAGCGTTGCGCTGCAGCCTCTCCTCACCCAAATAGCTCCAATATGTTCATTTTTACGCACGCGGCTCGTTTTGTTGAATAAACGCTGCTGGTTAGGGAAGTGAACAGTGGCATTTTCTTCTCCTCATGATTTCCTTTCTTCTTTTTAAAACAAGTCCAGTCAGGCAAAATGCGTCTTCCAAACGTCTGACAAGTCAAACCGCTGGGAGGGAACATTGCCAAACATCCTTCCAATCCAAAATGAATGTTCGTATAGATTTAAGTATCATTTTTGTGAATGCCTCGTTAAATGTGATATTTTATAGTGAGTTACTCTAGCGGAAAGTCTAATAATGCGCACAATTTGCCGTATTTCTGGTTGTTCTGGTGCAGCTGCAATATCACTGAATATCAGACATACTAGTGACACTGTTTTTCATACACGTTTGATTTTTCTTGACATCAGAAGTCCCACGAACAAGCACGTGCGCCTTCAAAACACAAACTCTATTAAAAGTAGTGGAAACCAGCTCCTACCTGTGATATGGACATGTTCAGGTACACAAAGAGCCCAGTGGTGGAAGCAATCTGCAGCACCACCACCACAATCACCACCATCGCCAGCCACATCTTGGACGGCGCTTCCTTGCGCCCCGTCCTGCTCGGACCCCCGGTTGGGACCATCATGTAGGCGGTGGACTCGCTGCTCACCGATCTGAAATAATCATGGGGTTGCTGCGGCTGCTGTGCGCTCGGAGTGGCCATGGCATTCCCGACGCATGAGTAGAGCATAAAACCAAAAAAGGGGGGTTGGGAAACAAGCAGAAAAACAACAACAACGTCGCAGACTTGACCAACTGACTGTAAAAGGGAGCAAAAATTATATTTCCATGCGTCTGCCGGCGAGGGGAGCTTTCAAATACGGCAGGAGAGGCGAGGCTAAAGGGGGAGGAGAGGAGGAAAAGAGCCAAAAAGTTTTAAAGTTCGGATGCGTCCATGTCTGCTCAGCGCTCAGCTGCTGTGTGAAGTGGGATTGGAGAAGGCAGCTGGACTGGTGGGCTGGAAACCGGGAGAGCGCAGCGAAAGAGGGGGCTGGCTTAACCTCTTCATCACCCTGGAGCTGTGTGGAGGAATGCGCCCTCACATGCGCGCGCGTTCCTCCACACTCGCTGTAGGCGCGGGACACTCATGCCACACACTGCCAAAGTAGATACACAACAAGAGAATAAAGTTTTTATTTAAATTGGAGTGTTGCTCATGACTTCCCACAATTTATAGTCAGGAAGCAGGAAAGTGCCACGTTTTCTAGTAAGAAGGATATTATCCATTATTCCTGTCTGGAGACTTTTTAATTCCTCTAGATTTCAGGGAAATGTGTGTGTGTGTGTGTGTGTGTGTGTGTGTGGCCGGGCAGAGGGCGCTGTCTCCCTGTCTCACTGTTGATTTCTGAGGATACACTCTGGAAACTTTTGGGACCCGGTTGGGCCGCGTTCTGACTGCAAAAGACCTTTATCAATACATTTTTAATAGGGTGGCCAAGATAAGCCAAAAGTCGGTGTGTGTGTGTGTGTGTGTGTGTGTGTGTCTGTGTTACCCACAAAGCAACCCAAAGTGCTTTACAGAGAAAAAATAAAACATTAAAGGACACAGAAATTAAAATATTTTGAATAAAGCAACCAACAATTAAACTTACAATAAAAAACAAAATTCAAATAATAAATAATAAAAAAAATATCTGAACTTTGTGACATGGTGCATTATCCTACTGGAAGCAGCATCAGAAGATGCTCCACTGTGGTCATAAAGGGATGGACATGGCCAGCAACAGGCTGTGCTGGTTGATCAGTTGGAAATAATTAATCAGTTTTTATTTATGTATCACATTTTCAAGCAGACTCCAAAGTTACTTAGCTTCAAATAAACAAACATATGAAATATGACAGAACAGAAATAAACAATAATTAAAAAATGGTTACAATCAAAAAAGATGAATAAAATAGTTCAAAAACAGTTCACAAAAAAGCCCAGTAACTGGTTCTACAGGAGAGGAGCCTGGAAACTAAAAGCTCTGCCTCCCATCCTGGGCCTACAGACTCTAAGAACAACGAGGAAACCAGCAGTTTTTGATCAAAGAGTTTTTCTAGGGTTGTAAGGAACCAGAAGATCTTGTATATAAAGCCTTGTTTCCACCAATGGGTGCGGGTCGGGTCAGGACAGTGCAGAAATGGTTTGTAAGCTCTAACCTGAGAGGCGGAGAATCAGCCGGGTAGCTCCTCCTCCGCTATATAACAGAATGACGCCATGGCAGCGTAGCGCCTTCCTTAACGTATAACCAAACCTCAAATCCAACCTCCACCTTTTCAGGTCGGGTGGGTTAGATTGGTACTCCACTGGACGGGCAACAAATAAGTAGGATGGATCGGGTCGGATATTAAAATATCTGTTCCAGTTTTGGAACGAGGAAACAGCTAAAAAGGCGTCCTGACCCACCCCGACCTGCACCCATCGGTGGAAACAGGGCTGAAGTGTGAACAATGCAGTGACCCAGTCTGAACCACGGATATAACGCAGGATGGATCACGTTGTTTAAAGTCTGAGCCTACCATACAATTTCCCAGTTTTGGTGAGTTTGTGTGACTTGTAGCCTCAGTTTCCTGCTGACAGGAGTGACACCTGGTGTCTTTTTCTGCTGCTGTAGACCATCTACCTGTAAGCTACCAAGTGGTAACTTGAGTTACATGCCTTTCTGTAATTTCTAACCAGTCTGCCCATTCTCCTCTGACACAAAGACTATTAGGTCGAGACAACTGCTGCTCACTGAATATTTCTTCTTTTTCAGACCATTCTTATTCTTTATTATATTCATTTCTTTTTAATTCACTTTCTTTTTAGCTTAATTTACTCTAAACTAAACAACACGGAGTGTACCATCATTACATGTTCACTGTTAAATATGTCGTATGTGCATTTAAAATTATAATGACAAACTTGAGAAAAATAAATTGAGCTGAAATAAAATTAAATTAGCAACCACATCAACATGTTACTTTTCTATAACACACCATTTGGCCAGATGTATTTCTAGACGTTTATAGACCTCATTAAAACTTTCAACTTCATCTTTTATTCTGACCAACATTTATTTATAGGACACTATTTCTAACAAAATCCAATGATTTTATGGGTTGTGGAGGGATTGTATTTTTCCATGATTTGACGATTACTCTGCTCAGTCATCTGCCACATTAATTACTTTATTTATTACTATACTTTGCAGATTTGGTAGCTTTGTATGATCCTCCAGTTGACACAGTAGATCAACAGTTTCTGAAATACTTAGACTGGCACATCTGGCACCAACAACCATGCCAGGTTCAAGCTAAAAACCCCTTTCTTCCAAATTCTGATGTTCAAGCAAAGCAAAACTTTTTCTTTTTTTTCTTTACAATTTTATGTCATTTTATACCAAAACTTTAAACACATTTATTCATATTAATTCAAAATGAAGCAGACATTGCTGCTACACCAAACAGAAGCTTTGTTGTTTTGCTAGTCTCCGTGTCCACGTCCAGTGTTTGCAGTGTTTGTGTGTATGTCTTTGGACTATTACAGAGCTTTACAATGTTTGAAAGCAAACATTTACCTAACACCCTCCAGTTTGTTACAACAGCTACAATCCAATATTTGAACTTCAGCTTACAAAAGCATGACAAAGCAAAAATATCAGCAGTTACACAGTCACTTAATTTCATTTAACCCACAGCCAGAAACAGGAAACTTGCATGCAAGCCAAAGCCTTCACCCCTTCTTAAATCAACATAAAAAAGAGCTTTTTTAAATGTCTTCCATTGTCTTTAATGTCCCTTCACCAGTTTGATCACTGTAAAACTGCAGCATAGCAGCTTGAGTCCATTTGCTGTGCTCGAGGCCAAGTCTCCAACAACAGTTTAGATGCTATTTTGATTTGTGAATGTTTTTATGGGCGTGATCCAGAAAAATGGTCACGAGTCAAGTTCCACAGGTTTTATTGCCAGATGTGAAAGTTATCCATTCCTACTGGGACCTATTGATGTCCCAGTACTATTTGCAAATCTTTAAGGCAAAGAGGGACTGGAAGGATGATGGAAACATAGATAAGCAAATTCAGAGCACTGGCATTCAAAAAGAGAGGCAGAAGGAGAGTCCACAGCTTTCCATTATAATGGCAGTGATATTGTTTTAGGTGCGACTTCTTGGGGGCTGGTTCTGCCTCTGCTGTGGGACATGCCTTTGGCTAGATTGTAATTCAAGGCTGCAAACAGCCAAATGTCTGACAAAGTTTACAAGGGGGCGATCTCTACAAGTATCACTAATGACAAAAATCAAATGATGCATGGTGCTCATACTGTTGATGAAATTATTAAAAAATTTGTATTAAATAAAAATTTCCAGGTCATTTTAGATCACTTAAAGTCTTTTTCCAGCTCTAGGTGAATGCTGCCAGAACAAATGTGCTGCCAGAAAGTTCACCACAGACAGCATCAGCCAGGAACACCCTTCAAGTCAACAGCAGTTCCAGATGGGACGTCATGTGGATCGTTTGATACCCGCTCTAAAATATTTCTTACGAAATGGAAGCAAAGCCTGCGGTGCAGTTTGGATTCAAACAGGTTACAATGGATTTTAGTAATGCAAACTTTTTACAGCTGAAAAAGTTTCCCCATCTGTATGGATGAACAGTGGAAAAACTGCTTGCAAAGATTTGTTTGGAGCCAATTTTCACTTTCAAGTTTTAAGGCAAGGACATGACCATCATACTTTAAACAGGCCATAGCAGTGAACTTTAAAAAAATTATTATTCACAGTTTTTCAGATAACCAAAGTACCCCAAGTACGATGACTGTGGCAAATTCCTAAACTAAATCAATATGAGCTATGTTTACATGATGTTTTTTAATACAGAATTATTAATTCTGAATGAAATTATTCAGAATTAAAGTATTCTCCTTTGTGTTTACATGGAAATAATAATTCCAAACTGAGGTTTGCATGGAAAACATGTTTAAATTACAGTAAATATGTTACTGGTGAAGAATAAATTGTACATAGTACAAATGACAATAGCTTTAGGCTAGCCAAAAAAGCATTTGCAGGATCTCCAAATGTCCCTTTGGAATGATGAAGCTGTAGCTCTAAACCTCTATCAAATCATAGTACAATATGTGACCAGCATCTGTGCAAAGGCCAACTCTCATAATTAAGTGAAGCAGAGCAAACTAAGAGAAGTTTTAGGCAGTTCAGGCAAGGTCTCCAAAATGGTCATTTTGTTAGAGACCCCACAGGCAAAATCAGGCATTTAGAAGTTTTGATTGTACAGTACGGTGTGCTCCGATGATCTCAGCACAGAACAACATCCCACAGCCGATCGAGAATCTAGTCCTCTGAGCCAGAAATTTTGCATGATGAAATGTGATCTAACAAAAACGAGGAAGAAGAAACATAGCAACAACTGGAAAAAATTAAGAAGAAGAAACAAAGGAACAACCGGAAAACACAACACCCAGCGTGGCAGAGGTCATACATGATGACGTAATAATGGTGGTCTTTCTTTGGTTGACAGAAAAATCCATAATTGAAAAATAAATAAATAAATAAGTAAATTAAAAAATACAGCGAGCGTAAACACGGACTTTACATCCTTCCTTGCTCCCTAGTCAGCTTGTTCTCTGATTGGCTACGCTCCGTTCCACATCACAATCCACACAGTCACAACTCAGGAGTCATCGGCACACACACGAGAAGATTTTTGGTCGTTAATAATGAACATGTATAATACTTGCAACTGTTGGCCTCGACCCATTTCAGAGACGATTGTCGGGACCAACTTGCTCTTAACACTCCTCAGACCACAGAATAATCTCATAAGATGATCTTATCAGACGTAAAGATACAGTGTGTAGCTTATCTGGCTTTTTATTAGCAAAAATCAAGTATCGCTTTCATAAACACGTATTTTAACAAAGTCTAATCACAGTCGCATCCAAATGAAAGCGTTCTCATAGCTTAGAGTGAGTTGTTTATAAATATGTAGGTGGCGGCGCACCCAACTGGAGGCTGCCATGTTGCATCAACATCTTTGAATATGGTAGCCGAAAGGGGACAAACGTGTTAGCCTTACGTGTTTTACATGCGAGTCCCCTCATGTCGGGGCTGGTGTAAACAAGTCAAGATGACCGTAGATGATCAGCTTGCCAGTTTACATTGAAATGGAGGACCATCCATACTCCGCCCTGCGAGACGGAGGAAAAAATAGCCAAGAAAAGAAAAAGAAATAACCGTGAGAAAACGTGTGTGTACATTTACCAACCAGATGGAGGTGTTTACCAGATGAAGGAAAGGGACTTCAAAGCTGACG
>JBAFTA010000006.1:25554033-25566902 GCA_036919975.1 Melanotaenia parkinsoni
TCCATCCATCCATCCATCCATCCATCCATCCATCCATCCATCCATCCATTCATCCATCCATCCATCCATCCATCCATAAAGAAAGAAAGAAAGAACACCCTGCTGGTCACCAGTCTATCGCAGGGCTAATAACATGTAATTTAGTAATAGCCAAAATTTTAATAATAATACTCAAGTGTCGAGGGAAGCTACAATTCTCTTTATATCCCTTAAGCTCCCCCTTGGTAAGGCAGATTTATTAGGAATAACCCAGCCTCCAGGCCATCATTGTGCTTTCTAAAATGCTGGAAAGAACAAGTTTAATAAAGAAAAACTGAACAAACTGATAAAAACGTCTGGCTTTGTGCTGGGGACTCCTACTGTGCCCTGACAACTGGTTGTAGAAAGAAAATATTGCTTAAACTGTTAGGTATAATGGACAACACTGCACAGCTTTTACACAACAGTGAGTAGTGCGTTCAGACAGAGACTTCTTCAGCTTAGCTATACTAAAGACAGTACAGGTTACTACTGCCTAATGCGTTAAATAATCTTTTTTACTTTGTCAAATCCTTCTTTGGTCAGTAATATATACTGAAGTTATCTCATTTATCTTTACAGCTGATAAAGTATAATTTCATTCAATTCTATTTTGATCCATTAGACTCTTAAATATTTTACCACCTTATGACCTGGCATCTACATACATGGAACACATTTTTGGTTATACCATAACACTGAATTCTGTAGAGCAGCAACCCGTTCCACACAAAGCAGCCAAAGTGAAACTCAGGTCTTAGGAAGTTAACTCTGAACAGAGTGCTGACATTTTGAAATGTTGGGTCACTGGTTGGACTAACACTTAACGTTAAACCCAAATCCTCTTTCTAAATGTAATGTAGTCGTTTGACAGTGTGTTATTAGTTTGTGTTCCGTCCCGCCCACGTTAAGCTGTCTGTGGTAAGACACACTCCTGTTTGTATGCATACACTTTGTTTTGACTCCAACTCAGTCCATCTGCATTACGGAGGAAAGTGCTTTGTATTATTTGCACATCTGTATGTGTTTTTGTGCATCGAAGAACAAATGCAAACAAACAAGAACAAAGAAAGGTCTGTGCCCAGAATGCCAAATTTCTTAAATGTAAGACGCGTGCACACTCGAAAAGGCCTTAAACAAGCGACAAACCAAAAGATGACTGATAAGAACAAGAAAAGCCTCTTTCTGAGGGCTCAGGAAAGTTTTTCTTTAGTGAATTTGGTTGGTTTTGATTATTTTCATGATCACAGGATTATGTTTCGATGGAGATTTGTGGCTCCCGCTTCCCCCAAATGTGACCTCAACAAGCAAGTCAGTGTTTAAATGAGCCAGAGCACAAGTTCATCCATTCATTCATTTCTGTACCGCTTCATTAATTTCAGAGTCTATCCCAGCAAACAACAGGCGAGAAGCAGGATACGCCCTGGACGGGTTGGCAGTCCACCGCAGGGCCAAGTTCATCCAACATGCCAATAATTGACTTGATCAAGGGGACGAATGAATCATGATCCGTAGTCTGATTATCAGCAGACCAACCAACTTCACCAAAACGTAACTGGAGCGCTTTCATACTTCATCATCTACAAAACAACTAAACTTTCATCTTTTGTTGCAGTTGTACACTGTAAAAACAGAATAGTTGAACCAACTCGAATGAATTGTTTAAATTGGTAACAAGTGACTGAAATGAATTTATCCAAGTTGAGTTTTTAAGTTTGTTCAATATCAAGTTTTAAGTCAGACTTACTCAAATAACTAATCCAAATCACTTCGACCCAATTTAATGGAAAGTCAAATTAAATTGTCACAGTTTCCAAGAACAAAGCTTTGAGTTGCTGAGTGTATGAGGTCTGGTCCTCGTGTTTACTGATCTGTGATGCGCCAGGAGGCTGCAGTAACAGACACGCTGAGATCCAAAGATGCATTTTGGTGCATTTATTGCACACAAACAGCACAGAGCCATCACAGTGCAGCAAGGATGGATGCATGGAAACACGGAAAGCAGCAACTTAAACTCAATAAGAAAAATGATAAATGAATAAATGAGAACAGGTCAACAAAATTATGGCTACTACCCAAACCTGACTCTCATCTGTCACAGGTAAGTCCACGCGTTCACACACACATCTGTACGTGTACACACCTACTCCCACGTGAGCCACCGGATCAGCAGCACACACACATTCTCACGTACCGTGCACCTCACCTCCACCCGTAATGATTCAAGTTATTTTAAATTAAACACTTGATTTTTCCAATAATAACTTAACATTACACTTGGTAACATTGCATGAAAATAAAGTGTTTTACTCATAAACTTTCAAATTATATTTTAGTTTCTACAACAAGAGTATTTTAATGTTGTCAGAAATATTGAGACTAATAACATTAGATGTCAGATGCTTTTTAAGGTTCGTCTCTCCCAGAGCTGTTCTTCACCCTCACGGTGCCAACTTCAACATTCAGACTGAACAAAACATCCTCACATTGTCTAAATGTAAACACAGCAGGCAGTGCTTATTATAAATTCCCCATAAGGTGTTTGTGGTCTTTGCATAACTGGCTCTAAATGATTTGAGTTGATCTGCTGACTTAAACTAACTTATTAAAGTAACTTGGATAAACTTCAAATGGAAGCAATTGATTGAAGTTTGTTTTACAATTCTTTTGATTTCAAGTTACTTGAATAATCAAAAGTTTTTATTACTAACAAAAAAGGTTAACAGGGATTCTGATATTTAGACATTTATTTTATAGATCAACTACTGCCCAAATATTCTATCCAGTCAATGGATTTAGTATTTCGTTAAGGTTTACTAATAATTCATACTTGCAAAAAAAAAAAAAAAAAAAAAGTCAAATACTTTTTATCTTAAATGGGAAAATTAAACAGCTCCAGTTGTGGTCATGTGTCCCTAACGGGAAACCTTGCTGGCATCATGCTAAAAATCATGCAACATTTCTCCTGTGCTGCCATCTACAGGATATTTGCTTTTACTGATGTTGGAATACAATCTAACAGCACCAGGACAGGAACATCCACCTTGGACTGAAACCACTACCTGAACTCATTGTTTAGCTTCTAACTGCTTCCAAGACCAAAACAGTTCAAAATAACATAAAAAAAAGGAAGAAAACCAAACAAATGGATCAGATTTCATAAATTCCACAAGTCATCTCTTCATCTTGTTGAGCTTTACTGGGCTTTATTTAGTAAAAAGTAAAAAAAAAAAAGAAAAGAAAAAAGTGGATTTATGGGAAAATGTCAGATACGTATGACTCCATATTTTAGACCAGCATTTTAGCTTTCTCCAGGGAGGAAGTGATGATGGTCTCGGTCAGTTGGTGGGCGAAAAGATGAAGATCAATTTCATCTGGTATCTGCTCTCTGGTTTTAACACTGAAGACCCAGTCCATGATATCACATGACATAGCCTCTGCAAACGCCTCCATGCTGGCCTCATGCTGAGGATCTGCATCTAAAGAGTCTCTTGCCAAATCATTCGTGGACAGTGAATGCATCAGGTGCTCCATCAGTTCCATCTGAGGATCAGTAATGGTGCCGCCTGAGTCTTCTTCTTTATCTTTTGGAGTTGGTGGAGGAGGAGAGGGCAGGAAAACCTTTGCCAGTCCACCTTTTAGCTTTCGGGCAAAGCTGTGTCTGCTCCTCTCAAGCTCGGGGATGAGAGGGGTGGTCGGAGGGGTGTCGGGGTAGTCGAGAGATCCCACAACAGGAAGCCCTGACTGGGATAGAGGTGGATGATAGGAAGTCTGGATGTCCTTCATTTGATCCATGTCTGTGTCCAACAAGTTTTTCTCTCCAGATTTATCCACAAAAGACACCATTTCAGCATATTTGGGATCAGTGTTTGGGCAATCTTTGATGTTTTGAGCCACACAAGCTTCTCTCAGTGCATCTTCAATTACTGCTGACGCTAACGCCTTTGCTAACATCTCTTCCTCTTGATCAGAAACGGGCACCTCAGGTTCACCTTTCTCCATTTGGTTTAGTAATGACTGGATTATGCTCTCTCCCATATTTTGTGCAAACTCCTCCACAACCTCAGTGTTTAGAGGGCTTCTCTCTCCAAGGCTTTGCAGAACAGGCTCTGGCATCCTTGGATTTGCACGTACAGTCTGCATTGAATCCTGTGAGGATAAAAGAAATAAGCAAGGTGTAAGTGAAAAAATATTGTCCTTTCTGCTGCCTTTTTCCTTTTTTGCAGCAATGCTATGCCTTACTCAAATAACTAGTTTGCTCTTCTGTTTTTATTAAAATATTGTTTGCCAACGGCCCAGCAAAAACCAGACAGGTTATAGATATTTCTCTTAAGTGGTGCAGCATTCCCCTTCGGTTTCTGCTCTATAAATATTTCTACATTCCTGGCTTGTTTCAGATTAGAGCATCGACTGATAAGCGACTAAATGAAAAAATACTCTACTCTTTTTGAAGTTTCTTAATCAAGGTTCTTACAAGAATGGAGAAAGAACAGATGTACAGACAGAAAACAGAGCAGAAACTTTCCCTCTGCAGCCTGAGATGGAAAGCAAGATGGAGGCCCAAACCGCAGCCTGTCACTAAATGAGCTGTCAGGATGTGACAAGCAGGAAGTTCAGCTCAGTATCAGCTCGGCTCAAAACCTTCCGCTGTCTTCAGCGACAGCAACCTGCTGCCTTTCTAAGTCCCAACATCTGTAAATGATGCAGATAGAATTTTGTTTGAACATTTTTATGTTCAGTTGGTAAAACAGAAATGTATTAAAACTAATGTTACATGAAATGTTCATTGCCGGGAAATCCAAGTCCATTTCAGTACAAAGGAAAACACTGGATGGAAAATGAATACCAGTGCATAGAAATATGAATTATATAATGATAAAGGGCCATTTTCCTCCACTGAGGACTTCAACTTTTAATTATATGTGATACTTGGGTAACACATAATCTTTTACTTACATAATTTATCTAAATCAAACAAGATTATAGGTTTTTACATTTACTGAAACACGGAGCCTTTATCAGTAACATGAAACAACATGCAGGCATCATTGCCCTCCCAGGTCCTTTGTAGCCTTGTAAGTGGAGGCCAAGCTGTCTGACAGATTACTTTAAAGTTTATTTCTTGGCTGCAAAAACATGAGGTATTAATTTTCACATCTAACCTTTGAAGCACGAAGGGAAAAAGCACATTTCCCAAAAATGATATACTGTGCCTCCAAAATTTTAGATTACCCTGTGCTTAGATGAAAAGGGGATAAGGGCCCCAAATCTGAACATAAGCATAACATATGACATGACAGGAATTGGCTAACATAAGAAAATTTAGTATATACTGGCAATACATCATGATCTATCAAACAAAACAGACTAAGAATGTTGGACGCCAGCTGCCATGCCCTCAACTGTGGGTTTATAAACTGGCATTTTAAGCTACTAGTTTAGCCTGGAGCTTGTGCTATCTTAGCATTTCTGGTGTCAGTAGTGACAACATGGAGTTTTTTTGAGATTTCTATCATGCTTTGCAGCATATATATATGCTTTATATCAGGGGTGTCAAACTCCGGTCCTCGAGGGCCTGTGTCCTGCAGGTTTTCATTGTTTCCCTGATCTAACACACCCGAATAAAATCAAATGGACCAACATTTTCTTGTAAACTTCTTCACAATAACTCATTAATTTCAGTCGGTGTGTTAGATCAGGGAAACGATGAAAACCTGCAGGATGCCGGCCCTCGAGGACGGAGTTTGACACGTGTGCTCTCTATAAAGGCAAACTAAGGTGTTCCAATAACCATAACCAGACTGGGTTTATTCCTAAACCTAACCATGTTGATAAGTCTGTATTTAAGCATGCAAATCAATAAATAGCATTTTGTGAATTTCAGAAAGTTCTGGTAGACTGAACTAAGACTGAACTTGAAGGATGGGAAAGAATTTACCAGTCTGCAGAACTGTGAATGGGTGAACATTTTAAAGATGAAACCCAAGCTTTTAACCCAGTAAAACTGTTTTTAATTCTAAAGACACGAGTAAAACAAGCCAGCAAAGTCTAGCATTTCTTCGTTAGTTAGGATTTGAAAGTCTGCGACACCAATCCCATCAATTCACATGCTATTGCTAGCTTGTCCTCATCTAACATGTGCAGGCCTGTGATGCGAGTTACATCTAAAACTTAGCTTATTGTAACTGTTGTCATTGCATGACGGGTCCTTTGGCACCAAGATTTCTGTATGTGCGGCTGACTTGTTTGTTTATGTCAGAGTGCTGATATCACTACAAATTATGTTTTTTTTTACAACTGCGGGTACTAGTCCTGTGATGGAGCACCGGTATTGTCTCAGTAGTGACACCTACTGTTTATGATGAAGACTGCAGTCATTCCAAACTGCTCTGGTGCCTGTTTACCCAATCATAAAAAGAGATTCTTCTCTTAGATTTAAATATCTAAACATGCTATATAAACAAAGAGTGATTAGGTTTTAGTATTTTAATCCACAAATGCAAGTCAATACTTTTTTTTCCACCTGAGGTTATTTTAGATAAAGATAAAGCTGAGATTTGTCCTCACTGCATGGATAAACTAAACATCTTTCAAGGCACAATTACAGTCCTGAACAACATTAAGAGGTTTTGGGGCGACACATGTTACCATCCAGACTACACTGTTTTCAGGGAAGGTGTAGCTAATTTCAGCAAGATAGTGCCAAAACACATTCTGCTTGTATAACAGCAGCATGACTGTAGCATGAGACTCCAGGTGCTACACTGGCCTGCCTGCAGTCCAGAACTGTCATCCAATAAAAGGGTTTGATGCATCATCATCAAAGTACTACAACGGAGGCCTGAACCGCCCAACAGCTTGAAGTCCTTTATTTTGCAAAAATTAAAGTTGTCTCAGCTCCTACATGTCCAGTGTTGTTAAATGAAGAGATGAAACGTGTTGTAAACTTTCCAGCTTTGCTGCTTTGTCTCTGTGTTTTCTTTTATTGTAAATGTACACAATCTTAAATCAATTTCAGCAGACTTCAGCTTCATTCTACAGCATTTCTCCCTACTTTCACCAGAGCAGCAGTTTAGACAAACTTTATCAAAGTAAGAGGAAACTAAACCTTAAAAACAGATCACAGCTTTCTTATCTTTGTTTCTTGCAGCAAACTGAATTTTCTGATCTGACTCTCTGTTCATGAAGTTAATTGTGGAGGAAAAGACTAATTCAATCATTATATTATGTAAACTGGATTTAGCTAAATCCATATAGTAACAGTCTTTTTTAAACGCAGAGAAAGTCTCTTCCCATCTTCCTGAGAACTAACACTTTAATCCCAGAAACATTGAATGAGTTGAGTCTAGTGATGTTGCAGACATTTCAGTGGTGTACCACACAAATATTCTGTTACATACTGAATCGATCTCAGCCTGCCAAAATGGACAGAACCTCAGGAGGACAAGATAAAGAATGAAGCACAGATGTGGAACAAATTGCTGCTAAAACAAAGAATGTTTTCTCCTGACGATATGACTTGGACAGCCCGAGAGGCCGAGGAGCATTTTGAGAGGCGAGGACGATTCTTTGCCACGTTACACAACCACAAACAAAGCGGGCTGATTCTGAACGTAGTTTCTAACACAGCTGACCCAAAGCTTCCACAAACAAGCAACGATTCTGTATCTGTTGTCTGTAAAAAGGCAAGCTGACAACGTGGCAAGTTTGATGTATAAACGTCTCATTTGACCTTTTATGGGCACTTGATTTCTCTTGTTTCCAGTGCTTTATGTGATGATGTAGATCCAAAGATGCAGGCTTCTGTTTTTGCCAGGGATTTTGTCAAAAAAGAGAGATGATAGGTTCACAAAAATAGTTAAGATAAAAAATTTATATATAAAGCTCTTTTAGCCAAACAGGCAAAGGAACTTGTGGTGCATGATTTAAGCGGTATGGCAGATCAAAAGGCCAACTTCTGATTTATAATCAAAGCTTGCAAGACACAGAAGGAATTTTGTGGACCAATTGGAAGAGATTAAAACCAACAGTTATATAAATGTTCCAGAAAATATGAAAGTAAGATACAAGAAGCATCATTTAGACCAACTTACCGAAGTGACAGCTTTAGTGTCCCCAGTGCAAACCAGTAGCACGGAAACGCTTTGACATACAAGTAGTACTCACTTCCTGCATTTCAGTGTGTGTGTTTGCGTATGGGTGTGCATGTGTGTTTGTGGGAATGTAGAAATCTACGTCACTGAGAAAATGAGGAAGTAGCAGCGGCTTACATAAATTCTGCAAATGATTTTTTCCTCAAACAAAACAGAAATAAACTGTAAAGCTTCGCGAATGCCGATCAGCACAAAACCTCCATGAAATTCTCCATTTTTTTAAATGCAAAACTTGTTTTATACTCGAATGCAAAGCAAAACCTACAAAATATTCCTGAGTGAAGGAAATATTCACTAAAGGATAAGTGTGACACGCAGCAAGGGCCAGAGGCTGAGTTTCAGACCTGTGTAGCCTGTAGCTTCTGTACATGAGATGGCGGCTCAGCCTGTTGAGCTGAACACCATCTCAACTATCCCCTTCAAGTACACTTATCTGACAGTAATAGTGCTACGTCACAAGTAAATTTAATGCTATGGAAGAGGTATTTCAGTCATCGTTCAGTAAATTGTGAACAATAACATTGCACTACATATTTAAGAGACTTAGAGCCTCTTGTGCTACCATAAAGTTTCACATTTAAGATCTATTAGAAAAGATGTTAGAACAAAACAAAATTTGTTCTTGTAATTTACGCAGCTGCAAAACCTATTTTTAACCATTTCAGCTCCTTGGCTGCTTCGCATATTTTGTGTTTGTTTGAAGCGTCATTATGTACATCCTCAGAAATGAATGCAGTTTCACAGGCAGCAATACACAAGTAACTAGTAGGGGGCAGTGTAGGGACCAATTTAACCGGATGGAAGGTCACCATGTCAGTAGTCATAAACTTGATGGACATTTTCAAAGACCAGCTGTGCTTGCTTTAGGGGGATACGTATGTCTATGATACATGTTTAACATTTTGTTTATACTTCACAAATTCAGGAAGTCTAGCTGGTCTGAGTTTTCTAATGTGCCCTAGTGGACTCTAGGGAGCTCTTAGAAGTAACTTCTAAGAGCTCCGGTTATAAAACTGCTACCCAATGGGTGAGGCTTTAATTACCTTGTTTTAGGCTTTTTTTAAAAAACCCACACACTTTATAATAACAATCTTGGTGTAAATGTGGTATTTACTTCAGGTGTGCCAAGCTAGCTAACAGACATCATGCAATTATGCTTAGTGGTTATGGTATTGTGAACAGAAGGAGAAGCTTGGACTACAAACAAAGCATTTTAGCTAGCTGCAGGAGTGGTGTCGTCTGTGGAAGAGATCGTCTCTCAGTATAACCCAGAACTGGGTTTTATTACTTTCTTGACCTTTTTATAAACCTTTTAATAAGCTGTGTATTTCTCTGAAGGTAAAGTGAGGTTGACAACAGCTAACATAGTGCTCAGACACTTTATATTCCACCATGTTCAAAGCCATATATTTTTCCTATCCCATCATAGTTTTGAGCAAATATGTGCTAAAATTTAACACTCCACTAAGTCTCATGAAATGCAGCTGTAGGATTTGGTTTAGCTTACTGCAAACTGGGTGATTATTCCTTTCTACTTTTTAACTTTAACTATTTAACTGCAAACTCAGACATTTAGCATGCTGAAGCTATGGAGATTTCTAAAAAAAAAAGCTATTTCATTAATGGTCAATATTTTATGTTAGCTTGTGTTTTATTTTTTAAACTCACAGTAACAGAAATTCATGTACAGTAACAGTAGGTGAGTAAATAGCTTTCTTTAGACCGTAGTGAAGAGAAAAACAAGCGTGAGAGAAACAAAAGTCCTCTGAGAGCGTTAGATCCTCAGTTCTTACGTTCCACAACTGGCTTTTTATGCAGTCTTGAAATTTGAACGTTTTGGATAAATCTCGATGAAAATTGACCTTCGTTACCCCAAACGTAGTATCTGAACCCCACCCATTTGGATTTCTGAGCGGCTTCAACCAATCTGAAAAAACTATGAAAGTATTCCTCCCAAGCTCTGATGGAGACATAAAGAATCTGGAAGAAGCTGCTTTCATATGAAAGGTTTTTGGCTGGGATGAGCCCAGCATGGAGGGGAGATAAAAGGAAAGGATTGATGGGCGATGATATCTCTCTGTAGACTTTGTGCGATGCCAGACTGCTCTGTATAAACAACAGGACATGGAGCTGATTTGGAATATCCCACTGAAATAAAGTACACACCGGGCCAATGCTTAGATTTTCATAGTTTTCTTTGTGAGTCTTTTGAATATGTTTTGTTTGCATGCTGTGCTTTGGATGAAGAAAAACCCAAAGGGTATTTGTTCATTTAGCTACTAAGAGAAAATGATAGATTTAGAGGGTGTACTTGGAGATGACATAAGTCTGTTCCCTAGGCCAAGGAAGGACTACACTGAATTCATCCACCCATCTGTCCATCAATAATCTTTTCTGGGGTGCAGGGGGGCTGGAGCCTTTCCCGTTCTCTATCAGAGAGGCAGGGTGCGACCTGGATAGGTTGGCAGTCTACAGGCCGACACTAAATGCTTTTAGGATTTATTTTCTTCTCCTAATAGGACTCAGGAACACTTTATGGCCTCATTTCCTGTTATTCAGACAAGAATCACAAACAAACACCTGGCAGTTGGTTCAGCTTTAGCTGCCAGCTTCCCCTGATGAGTGCACATATGTCATCAATAGTTTTATGATTACCTATCAGCGAAGCTGTGGCCACATTTACTTATTGTTGCGAGCACCCAATAGGCCCGCTGTGCTCTTTCCTCTCCAACACAGGAAATACTTATCTTTGTGTCAGTGTGCTAATTGCTCAACATTGCATCATGAATTTTGACATCTGCGAAAGTGCCTGAGATTGTAACATAAAGTTGAAATACTGAGTTATCGGCCTGCTTTCCACATGAGTTCTTATTCAAATGGTTTTTTTTTTATTTGATTTTTTGTGGGGTTGTGTGATGTACTTGTAAACAGTGAATTACCTGCAATAGTGGGACAAAACATCTGCCTGGCCTTTTGGCCCAGACTGGCTCATATTTGTACATGCACACTGCAAATCTTCGAGCTCCTCAAAGCCACTAAAACTACGCTGTTAGTTAGCAGGAATCAGTGAAAGTAGACATGTTAAAAACTTCAAAAAGTGTCATTTGTTAATAAAAAAAAATCTACATTCCAGCACACTGATGGATGTTAGAGCAGCAGTTAAAACATGATGGATCAGATGAAAACTGTTAAAAGCGTAGAAACAGTGTCTCTGAGTCTGCTGCTGCTTCTCTCTTCTATGTTAACCAAGTTTAACTAAAGATTGAATTGAGATATTTTTTATCATCATAATGATGCAGGTGCAGAATTATTGGACTCTGGTAAAGAGGAAAACAGCTGCATCAGTATTCACAGATGGACTTGGTGTAGGCTGAATAAATAAAGAATCTTTAGAAGTCTTTATTTCTGTATATTGTCCATAAACACCTAAACATTTTGATCCAAAAGTATCCAATAATCAGCCCACAACTAATTACAGATCAGCTAATAACAGACAGGCTGAATAAAGAAAAATTGAAATGTGCTGACTGACTGTTAATGTTGATGAATGATGGTCAGAAAAAATGTGACTGCATGTGCGTTTGGTTAAGTGTGTTAACAGAAGTACACATCACACATCACAAGCAGACATGCCTGCGTTGCTCATGATTAAAACACCGAAGCCTTCCCCACCCCTCACGTTTCTATTGGTTACCAGGAGGTTTGAAAATCTAACTGCTGCGTCTCCGTCAGGGTTCGTTGGATTTCATCAACACGATGAAATAAACGAATGCCGAAGATATGTCATATATGCATACTTTAAAATATCGTCTACTTGTGTTCCAACATGACGTACCAACGTCAAATATATGACGTTTTCTAAATATAATCGTAATTATTAACGTTTTTGCTTTCCATATTATTAATTCTCACAAGCGTGCACCGGGAGGAGTTGTACCATAAAACCAACGCTCCCCCAGCTAACAGCATCCTGTGCGACGTTTTGATTGGTTTGTCGGGCTCAAATTCTAGCCAATGAGAAGGAGGCGCAGGAGATTTAGATCCTCAGCTGAAACACTTTTGTTTGTCTGTTGTACAAAGCCGACTCCTCCGAGCTGGACTGTTTACTGCAGATACAACCACCTTTTCTTTCTCTAAATCAAAACCCGGAATATACAAGAAGCAGGCAGACGAAAAGGTGAGAGAAAAGAGTTACTGGAGAGTTGTACTTCGAGCACAGGCAGGGATTCACGTGAAACACCCACCCTGTGCAAGGTTAACTTAAACTATTCCGTTTTACCTTTAAATGAGCAGTTACATTAGCTAAAACCATTAGAAGTCTGCCCCACAGCTTCACTCCCGTCTTCTCTGTGTGTTTCTTTTGTGAAACAGGTCACCTTGCCGCGGCTTGAGTTGTTTTTTCTGAATTAGCCAGCAATGCCTTTTACGAGGGGAAAGAAAGCAGCAGCCTCCACTGGCAGCAAAATACCCAAACTGAATGCAGCGTTGACTGAAAACCAGGTAAACAAAACGGCATGAAGTGGTTTTAAGGTTTGTTTTGGTCGTTGAAGTTGCACCAAACGGTGCAGCAGGCGACTTTGCACTTAAAGCATAAAGTTTATTAGCAGCATCAAAGCAATGAGTGGGAGAGGGGGGGGGGGGGGGGGGGGGGGGGGGGGGGGGGGGGGGGGGGGGGGGGGGGGGGGGGGGGGGGGGGGG
>JBAFTA010000006.1:25567002-25577123 GCA_036919975.1 Melanotaenia parkinsoni
GGTGAAACAAAGGGTGGGAAAGGGAATTTTTGACTGAAAGAAAGAGGGTGATGGGAAAAAAAAAAAAAAGGGAAAAAACCCCCCCCCCCCCCCCCCCCCATTACATACATAACATAAGCACGTGGTTCGTGGCTGATAGCTTGTGTTTTCTCTTTTTTGTCTTATGTGTGTGTGTTTCAGGATGAAGGCCTGCAGGTGAAGAGGTCCTCTTCTCCACCTCATGGAGCTCCAAAGAAGAGGACCGCTTTTATTGACATCACCAATGTAAGTCCTGTTAGACCTGATGTCTGAACAGCATTTAAACTCAAGGATCAGCATTTAATCCATGTGAAGCTTTTTCAGGTAAATGTTCAACCAGACTTTTTATTCAGAGCCGTGTTAAATGAAGCATTTCTTTCTGTTTAGAAGCTGCCTACTCTGACCAGGCTGGACAGTTAATCTAATTTTAATCTCAGTTACGATCTGGGCTTTCAACAATCCTAAAAATGAAAGGATCTGGTTTGTTGCTCCTTTCCAGTTTACTCTTGTGCTGTTTTCAGTTGCAAATCGAGTGCGACTGGCATTGCAGCGCTCTGCTGCAGACCCCTCCCACCAATCACCAAGAAAATAGAAAAATGTTCAGTTTTTTGTGAGTTGCGACTAAATCATCCGCCAGCTCCCAGAGACACAGAGAGACAAACGTTATAAACAAACAGAACTTTTTTCTCGCCAAAGACCAGTGCTGAGTTAACACAGTGAACAACCCGGATTTAAGAACCTCATCAACACTTTGGACAAACGGCATCACTGCCGTCTCGTCTCCATGTTAGTGGAGTGTCCCCCTGCCCTGGATGATGGGGGTGGTGTGAAGGACGTGGTTACAGTCCAATGTTTCGCCACCGCTGCGGACCTGTGGTCAAGCCGTAGATAAATGTCACGCTACATCACTGATTTCAACGTGAAAACAAAATTTCTCCAGACTAATTTTTTCAGGTTACACTGGGCAGAAGACAGCTGCTGGTCTGAGACAAACAAGAGCTACGGGGACCTGGAGGAAAGACACTAGTCTGTATTACCACAGACAAGCTTCAGATGTCACACTGGCTGCCTTCCTCTCTCTCAAATAGATAGATAAAAATTCACATTATTAAAGTTAATAATGAATAATTGTGTCAAATAATCAAGATCTCAATTTCAAGCAAAATAATCGTGATAATTTCGAGCAACCCTGCATGTTTTACCATAATCATTAACATAAGATTCACATCCGTTCGGACTATTTTGTGTGAACTGGAGAATACACTAAGTGGTTGTGCGGTGACTGGGTGCAAGCTAAGTGGGTCTGCACCATTTATCGTGGAGTTTCACTCCGTTTAAACTGGGCATCAGCCGGATGACCTGCTCAGATCTGACGGCTTTTAACCACGGAAGAAACAAAACAGTCGGCTTTCCAATAAACTTAGAAAATGGTCCAACCTGATAAATAATGTTGATGTTCGGCCTTTATTTGTTCTGTAACTTCGCATTAATGTGATTCCTCAAACAATTTTTGTGATTTTCATTTGTCTTTTCAGCTGCTTTAGGCAGTGAAGTTCTGTTCCAATCCAACTAATGGACACCGCTGCACTTTGCAGACTACAACCTGAAAGAAATGTGTACAAAATTAGTTCTTTATTATTAACTTCTATTATTTAGGACAAATTTTGTTCTGGAAGAGCCATGCCTCTTTTTTGGGGAGGAGGAGGGCCTCTTTCCACTGGCAAACGCTTTCCTCCTCCACCGCTTGTCATCCCTTCTCCCCGGGTCACCGCCCGGCTGACGGTAAAGGAGCGGACCCACTCTGCCCGGGTCACCGCCCGGCTGACGGTAAAGGAGCAGACCCACTCTGCCCGGGTCACCGCCCGGCTGACGGTAAAGGAGCGAACCCACTCTGCCCGGGTCACCGCCCGGCTGACGGTAAAGGAGCGGACCCACTCTGCCTGGGTCACCGCCCAGCTGACAGTAAAGGAGCGGACCCACTCTGCCTGGGTCACCGCCCGGCTGACGGTAAAGGAGCAGACCCACTCTGCCCGGGTCACCGCCCGGCTGACGGTAAAGGAGCGAACCCACTCTGCCCGGGTCACCGCCCGGCTGACGGTAAAGGAGCGGACCCACTCTGCCTGGGTCACCGCCCAGCTGACAGTAAAGGAGCGGACCCACTCTGCCTGGGTCACCGCCCGGCTGACGGTAAAGGAGCAGACCCACTCTGCCCGGGTCACCGCCCGGCTGACGGTAAAGGAGCGGACCCAGTCTGTGTCACAGCCACACACAAACAACCAGGAGACGCGGCAACGGAGAGTCCAGAGAAAACAGAGGTGGAGTTTTAATCTGGGACCACAGACATCACTGTGATGAGAAATGTTCATCATAACCGGAAACTTTTTTGGCTGTAAGTGGAACGAGAAGCTCTTCTTCTGCGGAGGAGGAGACGACTTCCAGCAGCCTGAGATTAGTGTTGATGATTTCTGTCAGTAATTTATTCCATTAGGTTTCCATTTCAATCATTGATCACATCTAATATTCGGTTTTATTATGAATAAATGTACATGCATTGAATTTGAAATTCCTTTAAAGGGAACATATTTGAACACTTTTATTAAAAGTAACGGAGCAGTTACTTTTCAGAGTAATTAATTACTTTTAAAATGTCGTGACTCTATTAATAACGCCGTTACTTTTTTCAAGAAGACACATTACAAGGACTGTTTTCACTTTAATTTTGATTCTAGTTTTGAAACAGCAGCTCGATACCAGCGGACTATTTCACTTTTATCAGCTGAGGAGGATTAAATTTTATTTATAAAGCAGTTTTCATACATAAGATGCACACAAAAGCAATGTTTGTAACTAGAAAACAGCCATTAAAAATCCACAACTACTCCTCCTCTCACACACTCATACCCAAAGCAACCCATAAGGAAAAAAAACAAGAATTTAGTCTGGGTTGCCACCATTGTGAGGAAATGATATCTTGGGGATCCGTCCACACCAGGAGCCACCCAGACTGGAGCCATCCCCACGGCAACAATCCTGAAGACCAAGCAGGCAACGGTCCCAGTGTGGAGGGTCCCCATGAGGATTACACGGGAGTTAAAAATGATTTCAACAATAAGAACAAATAAGAAAGACAAATATGAAAGTTTAACTAAAGGAGTTCATAAAAAAAACAACGTGCCCTAATAAAAAAGGTCATAAAAAGCAGAACTGAGAAAAATACAAAAACAGTTTTAAATACATAAGTACATGAATAAGTAAAAATATAAAAAATAATAAAATGAAGTAGCCTTAAAAAAGTAACATACCAATTCATTTAAAAGCTAAATTAAAAAGTCAGTCATCATCAGTCTGCAGCCCCGAGCTTCGCTGCAGGTCGTTTCATAGACGAGGGCCTCGCCGCAGGTTCTAGTCCAGACTTCAGGAACCGCTAAAAGGTCAGTACCAGGGAGATGGAGCACGTACCATCAACGGGACTGGACAACGGAACGAGCATGGACAGAACGAAGGAATTAATTTAAAGTGTAACAAACGTAAACATAATGAGGAATTATTCAATTTGGATCAGAATAAACCAGCCACTTACTTCGGATTTAAGTTTAGTTCGGTCATTTTCATTCAGAATTATGTCTTTACAATTTAAAGAGGAGCATGCATGAGGTGCATGCTGCTTCCTGTGCACTGGCTCCAATAGGCAGCAGCTAAGATGCGTCATTCATGAAGTTTAATCACAGCGATCTTTCTGTAGATCGTCTACAGAATCGATGCCGCTGCTTCTTTCTGATCCTCTGATTAGAAAATAATACAGCAGAAAATATTTAAGCAATCTGCCAAACATGAATCATTTTAAAAGGAAGGAGGGAAAAAGAGAAGCATTGCTCTGACCTGAAACTCCACGTGTCTGCTGGTGATCTCAGATTAACTAAAACGATCAGCAATGCAAAGAAACGGAGGAGCTGGTCATAACCAAGCCAGGCTGCATATTTATAAGCCCACTCGGGGGATATTAAAGCTTTTGGGCACCTTCCATCTTTGGACTAAATTATTAATGTTGTTATATTGTGCAACTCCCAGTTTAATTCCCCGTTATTCCTTGTTTGTCAGCACGTAGTAAAGCATACCAGAGGCGGAGGAGAGACTGCGTCTGTTCGTCCTGAAAACGGTGGAATCCTCAACTAAAACGAGCTCAGCTCTTTTCCCTTCACCTTGTTGGAAAATGGGGGTCAAGGAAAGGTGTTGGAAGGACTCTAGTGATAAATATTTATTATAAATGGTTTAATTAGGTGAAATGTGTTACTCATAGGACCCTATGAATCTGTGTACATCTTTCCAGATTGAGTTTTATTTCGGGTACTTCCAGCTTGTGCTCAGCCACTCTGCTAGAGCTCCACCGCATCATGGAGCTCTGATTTTTAGACCCTTCTCCAAACTCCTGGAAGGAAATCTTATCAGTCAAACTCCTTCATCTGGTACAGCACAGTTCTCTGTAAATGTAACCTGAAAATTAAGATGTCCATGTTTTGAGAACTGAGCTTTTCCGCTGTGGCCTCGCCTGCAGCCGGCCGGCCTGCTCTGTGGATCCCATTTAGGCTGTTTCTGAGAGAATTTACAAAACTTCATCAGCACAGTGTGTTTAAAAATGTTCATCCCAACTCATATTCCCAGGCTCATAAGGTCCAGCTCAGCCTTCCAGGGAGGAAGAAAGAATCGGGAAAGAAGACGCTGAAGAAAACCTCCTCCACCTCGGTGCCAGCAAAGAATATAGCCAACCTAAAAAAGTAACTCACTTTCAACACTTTTTTATTCCCAGATTTTATACGTTCTTAACTCCCAGACTCTCTCACCTTCTGCAGGTCTTCGTCTGTAGGCTCCGAGGGGACGACGAGCGAGAAGGAAAAGAGTGATGCAGAGGAGGTGAAGGAAGGAGGACCTCAGGGGGATGTTGCAGCTCCAGTGGAGAAGCTGGAGGATGCTTCGCCCCCTGCTGGACGGGAACTGCCTGCACATCTTCGAAGGCAACCAGTGAGGAAAATAACAATTTATCCCCAATAAAACTGTGTAAATGTTACAAAGAGTAATTTCTGTACTCCTCGTCCATGTAGATCCCAAAGGAGTTTGACATTGACTCTGACAACTCTGAGGACCTTTACATGTGTCCAGAGTATGCAAAGGAGATCTTTGACTACCTGAAACAGAGAGAGGTGAGCCAAACTGAGAAGCTTCTGTCACTGTTGTTTTTCAAGGGTTTCTGTAACTTTTAGCCCCACACGGCTTGTAACAAGACCTCATCGGTAACTAACACAGAATTAAAGGTGATCTGATTTAATCTGGCCTCTAAACCGGAACATTTACTGCAGGAAAAGTTTGTCCTCTCTGACTACATGGCCCAGCAGCCAAGCCTAAACCCAGAGATGAGGGCGATCCTGGTCGACTGGCTGGTTGAAGTGCAGGTGAGTGCTGTCATAACATTTCAGGTGGTTTATTTTTAAATCTGAGGAAAAACATTGGCTAATTAAACCGCTGGGTTTTTCGTGTTGAGACACGATGGCCCCTGGCTTTGCTGCCTGGCTGCAAATGAGGCAAAGTTCTACTTGTTTCTGTTCAGGACTTCTGAGCTCCGTCTACGTGTTTACATCCCACATGATTGCCTGTTTGTTTGCTTGTGTAGGAGAACTTTGAGCTGTACCACGAGACCCTCTATCTGGCTGTGAAGATGACGGATCACTACCTGTCGAAAGCCCCCATCCACAAGGAGATGCTGCAGCTTGTCGGCTCCACCACCATGCTCATAGCCTCCAAATTTGAGGTGAGGATATCCAACCTGCTGGAATAACCTGCACTCCACTTTTAGACACAGTTCCTCTTTAATTAACGTTTTTATTTTGTGTGTGTGTCTCGCAATGACCCTCCAGGAGCGCAGACCACCTTGTGTCGATGATTTTCTTTATATTTGCGATGATGCTTACAAGCGGGAGGAGCTCATCTCCATGGAGGCCAGCGTCCTGCAGACGCTGTCTTTTGACATCAACATCCCCATCCCGTATCGGTTTCTCAGACGCTATGCCAAGGTGTGTGTGTGCATGCGTGCGTGTGCACATGTGTGACATGGACAGTTTATAGCTAATTCCACCTCTTCAGCTTTAGAGCCTCCTGTTAGTGTGTGTGTGTGTGTGTGTGTATGTGGGAGGGGGTCAGAGTGTGTGAACCTTGCTTATGCGAGTGTTTCTCTTGCTGTCTCTGCAGTGTGTGAGTGCCAGCATGGACACACTGACTCTGGCTCGTTACTACTGCGAGCTGAGTCTCATGGAGATGGACCTGATGCCGGTGAGAGGCTCACTGCTGGCCTCCGCTTGTCTGCTACTGGCTCTGGTTACCAAAGATCTGGGAGGATGGGTAGGTTACACGTCTCACAGAGCTCAGCTGCTAGAGTTAAGAACATTTGGGGAATACTTAAACAACAAAATGTAACACCAAGTCGGTCACACTTGTGAAATCTGTCCACTTAGAAGCAACACTGACTGAAATTAGGTCCACATGCTGTTGTGTAAATGGAACAGACAGCAGGTGGAAATTATCGGCAGTTAGCAAGACACCCCAATAAAGGAGGTTCTGCAGGTGGGGACCACAGACCACCTCTCAGTCGACTTTCTGGCTGATGTTTTGGTGACTTTTGAATGCTGGCGGTGCTTTTACTCTAGTGGTAGCATGAGACGGAGTCTACAACCCACACAAGTGTCTCAGGTAGTGCAGCTCATCCAGGATGGCTCATTAATGCGAGCTGTGGCCAGAAGGTTTGCTGTGGCTGTCAACGTCGGGTCCAGAGCATGGAGGTGCTACCAGGAGACAGGCCAGTACATCAGGAGACGTGGAGGAGGCCGTAGGAGGACAACAACCCAGCAGCAGGATGCTACCTCCACCTTGGTGCAAGGAGGAGCAGGAGGAGCACTGCCAGAGCCCTGCAACATGACCTCCAGCAGGCCACAGATGTGCATGTGTTTGTTCAAACGGTCTGAAACAGACTCCATGAGGGAGGTATGAGGACCGACGTCCACAGCCGGGGGTTGTGTTTACAGCCCAACACCGTGCAGGACGTTTGGCTTTTACCAGAGAAAACACCAAGATTGGCAGCTTGGCCAGTGGCGCCCTGTGTTCTTCACAGATAGAAGCAGGTTCACACTGAGCACACGAGACAGACGAGACAGAGTCTGGAGACGCCGTGGAGAACGTTCTGCTGCCTGAACGTCCTCCAGCATGACCGGTTTGGCAGTGGGTCAGTAATGGTGGGGGGTGGCATTTCTTTGGGGGGCTGCACAGCCCTCCATGTGCTCGCCAGAGGTAGCCTGACTGCCATTAGGTACCGAGATGAGATCCTCAGACCCCTTGTGAGACCACATGCTGGTGCGGTTGGTCCTGGGTTCCTCCTAATGCAAGACAATGCTGGACCTCATGTAGCTGGAGTGTGTCAGCAGTTCCTGCCAGACGAAGCATTGACTCTATGGACTAGCCGCCCGTTCCCCAGACCTGAATCCAACTGAGGACATCTGGGACATCATGTCTCCATCCACCAACACCACGCTGACCACAGACTGTCCAGGAGTTGGAGGATGCTTTAGTCCAGGTCTGGGAGGAGATCCCTCAGGAGACCATCCGCCACCTCATCAGGAGCATGTCCAGGCGTTGTAGGGAGGTCCTACAGGCACGTGGAGGCCACACACACTACTGAGCCTCATTTTGACTTGTTTTAAGGACATGACATCAAAGTTGGATCAGCCTGTAGTTGTTTTTACACTTTAATTTGGAGTGTGACTCCAAATCCAGAACTCCATGCATTAATAAATTTGATTTCCATTGATAATTTAGGCTGGGTCTGGATCGGAGTCCGGACTTTGAGGATCCCTGGTTTAAAAGAGTAGAAACTACAGTAGAGAGCCATGTAATTTCCACTTTAAACTAGGGATGCACCGACCAACTTTTTTAACTTTCTATACTGATATCTGAGATTTAGTTTCGGCCGACTGGACTTAAACATCGTGTTCCCAATTTTTTTAAAACAAATGGATATAAATGTACTGAATTACTTATTAAACAGCTGTGCACCAGTACAGCAATATTATATCAACTTCAACAATCTCAAATAAGCAAGTAAAATAACATTCAATGTAAAACAAAGTGCTGAAACTGGTTGGGCACGCTGCGAGGAGGTCGGACACACCAGCCGGGAACGGGTCGGACACGTCGGGAGCAGGTCGGACACACCAGCCAGGAGCAGGTCGGACACACCAGCCAGGAGCGGGTCGGACACACCAGCCGGGAGCGGGTCGGACGCGGAGCACTCGCGAGTGCAGCCCGGGTAGCTGATTCGAGAAATGAGATCTCTCCTGCTAGTTCTTATCAGAACCCTCGCTGCAACATTTTGGATCAGCTGGACGCTGCATTGATAAAAAAAAAAAAAAAACTTGCACTGGTCTGTTCTCACAAAAAATGTTGAGTTTTTGGCGTTAAAGCTAACATAAAATGTGATAAGAGGCTCTTAAATGTTGAACTTGGAACATTTGAGGATCCAGCCTGCAGCTTTGCTTAGTTATTATTGTACCGTCCACTTTAAACTGAAATATACTAAAAGTGATGAGATTGGTAAAACGCAGTTCTGTCTGTTGTATTTTATAACAATTCCCGTCTTCCTCTTTTCCTGCAGTCTCCCATCCTGCAATTCCACACCGGCTATCAGACGTCAGACCTGGCGCCCGTCGTCAGGCGGCTGTATCAGATGCTTCTAGCTTCCGTCGACGATAAACTGACAGCTGTCAGGAACAAATACTCTCATAGGTAAGTCTGGTATTAAAACCTGCTGTATGCAAAGTAAACAGTTTGGTGCCGTTGGGTATTAATGCGACGGTAAATATATTTCAGGGTGTTTTTTGAAGTGACGTCGCTGCCGTTGGTTAACGTGGACATTTTGGAGAAAGCTTTATCCTGTCAGTGAAGACGTCGGGTCCTCCACCAAACAAAGTCTGTACATACTTTGTTTGTAAATATGTTTAATATTTATGTGTAGTTCAGTGTTTTTCTTCCAAGAAATATGGAAATAAGTACATAATTCATGTTCTTTATGTGGGCATTTAATCTTTTTTAGTGCTAGATTTATCTATTCTTTTGTTGGCCTTTGTATTTTTATATATTTTATTTTTATATAATTTTATAAGAAGTGAAAAAACTTCATTAGTATGTTGTAAGCCCCATCCCTGTTTAGGGCAGAAATGAAAATGTTTTAAAGAGATGTTGGTAAATGTTTAATTTTACTGACAATTACTGACCCAGCCCACAGGTTTTCTGTGTTTTTATACATCATTAAAGTTAACAGCTATGCATGTGCCTATTTCCACAAGTTGTACAGTGTTTATCATGTTAATGTCACCAAGTAATTATTTGTATAAAAGATAACGTTACAATGCTGCGCAGATTTTTTTTATGGCTGTCATGTGTGCTCTTAAAAAATAATAAAATTGTTTTTTTTGTTTTAAGAAAAAAGTTTCTTATTTAACTTTTATTTAACTTGAATTGTGGGTTGCATTCAAGGTCCTGCAAAATGCAGCCTCAATGAAATTAGTGTAGGATGCAGTTGTGTGTTCTGCCACTGGAGGTCAGTAGTGCACCATGCAGGTGGCTTTACCAGAAATGTCCCTTTAAGTCGGCACAACTGCCAGACGTTTTCAGGAGGATTTTTATTTATTTTATTTTCTTTTGATTTTTTATTCCAGTCATCAAAATATTTAAATATAACTTCTTATTTGTCTGTCTACAGTAGCTTTGGTGTCAGTGCATCAGTGACTCCATATTGATTCTGACATACAAACACAATCACTTAATCTAATGATTAATAAAGATGAGGATAAAGCCAGATCTCTGTTAAGAGTCATGAAAATATAAAAGTGATATTAGCTATAAAATGAAGCCTTTCTGCGCCTTGTAGCTGCTGAAGTTGCCCGGCTTTAATATCAGTTTAATAGGAACTAAATATTTAGTATCTAGGTTCAGTCAAATCAAATCAAATCAAATTTATTTGTATAGCCCTATATCACAACAAGTTGTCTCAGAGGACTGTACAGAAG
>JBAFTA010000006.1:25604501-25624212 GCA_036919975.1 Melanotaenia parkinsoni
GCAAAGACATGGAGGCAATATGCAATGTTCTTGGCTTGGAATGGATAGACAGCAGGAGTATTTAAATATTTGTCTTGTTTTTCTGTTTGAGTGATATTTTGAGGAACAGACAGCCAAGAAACTTGGACCCTGGGCTTTACCTTTTATAGGCGACCTTCATCGTATGCAACCTGCCCTTCAGCTAGTGCTCAAAGTAGAGATGGGATTTATGGCTCTTTAAAGGGAGTTGGATCTTGAGGAGTCGTTCTTTTCAAAGAGCCATTCAAAAGACTGGTTTGTTCTTACAATATCTTACAAAATTTCACAATATATGAGAATGACAAACAACCAAAACGTGTACCTGTATAAAATCTACAAGATTTTTAAAAATGATAGGAAAATATAGATTTTAAAAAAAGGACAAACCTGAGCAGTCAGTGCAAATTCTAGTAAATCTTTTAGATAGAACTCAGTATTTGTTTCCGAACAATACTCTCTGCCCAAAGATACTCACGAATGGAGCATGGTGGACATCAGACTTCTATGATGTCACAACTGTGATGAAGGTGGTGTAAAAAAAATGTGTATATAAAAAGAATGGCTCGCAAATTAACAGCTTCACAGCTGTGACCCGGTTCCCATTGTTCATTTAAAAGACCCGTTCAAATGAATCGATTCATTCATGACGTCACATCACTAAAGTCTACAATACCGATGCACTTAAAATGCTGGAGCAGCATGTATAGGTCACATGACTAGTTTGACTAAGTTTAAAATATTAAAAAATTAATATAAAATAAGATGTTGAATAGTTTAAATTGTTTTGACATTTATATTTCATCTGGTTGAGGAGATATTGTTTTTCAAAAATGATGGTATCTGTAGTTTGCTGACGGTCCCTAACTTTGCACTGGTAGTGAAGACCACACGACTGTTTCATCGTGCTTCTCAAATCCGTGACAAAGCGCATAGGCTCAGCTAAATATGACGAGGAGACTGGGTGCGCGAATATCTGTTCAATATCGAACGTCAAACTAACTTTACCACGGTTTCTCCGATGTGTTTGTCAAATCTTTTAAACAGTTCAGTCTGTTCATCCATTTTTTTTTTAGTCAGAGCCTGAACTGCATGGAGAATAGTAGCAGTATTTCCGTTATCCTTACTGTTGTCTTTCCCCTTCATTCTCTTGGGCTTTAGTCTTTTTGTAGGTGTGGGATTTGGGTTAATCTCGCTTTCTCTGAAAGAACTCTCGTTGATCTCAATGTCTTCGATGTCACTGGCTTCACAAGCCTCACGGAGAGGAGCCTCACGGACCAAATGGATTTGTTACGTAGAATTTCACTATTTCGTGACAAAACAATACTTTTTCAACAGAGCCTGCAAAGAGCTGCTTCTTACCCCGACATCTTGGATCCTCTCCAGCTTCCAACATGTAGTTCTGGGAAGCTGGGAGTCAAACAAACCTTCCACCTGGACTATAACATATCAGTATGGATTCATATTTATGACATTGCTTTCACTTGAAACTGACCTCAGGTGGTTTCCTTGTCCCACTCAGGTGGCTTTGATTTACAGGGGAGACATGACATCTATCTGAAAGAACCATGTGCTATCACGAAGCAATGCGTAAGTAGCTGAGATAAATGAGTGAAAAGAAATGCCAGTAGGAGGGAAATTTGATGGGATGATCAAGTTCAATTGAAAAAAGAAAATGATGTACTACAATAGTGATATAAAAAGGAGAGAGAAGGGTCCATGCAGAGGGAAGCAAATGCAATTATACAGGAATCAAAGAGGGAGAAGTAGTTACTTCAGAAATCTAGGAGCTCAAAAAGAGAGAGGGGAGGAGACAGATTAAAGAAGAGTGAACTCAAAAGAGATGAAGTAAGGAGCAGATAAAAAGGGGATGGGCTGAATGGAAGCTAAAGATATCTAGAAAAGTATGAAGTATTGCTAATCAAATAGCCCAGCACAGTGATAGAGATCAGAGCTCCCCTCCAACTTTCTTCAAGGTCACCACGTCTCTACTGTTTTTTCTTTTAAGTTAGTCCACCTCTTCTTCCTCCACATATCAAGTATCCATCAATATCTCTTCCTGTAGAGCAGAAAGCCTCAGGTTATTGCTTTATCTTAAACCACCTCCTGTGAAATATCTCTATCAGAATCCTGGATGGGGGAAATATTAATAGTTTAAGGTCATAAAGCTGAGAGCAGAGTGTAAACCAAGTTTGAGTATATTGTGACTGTAGCACTCTTATGCAATGTGGACCATTTGACAAACCTGCCAAAGTTTTAAGTTTTCTCTGGAAGTTATCCTCATCAGAAGTCACAGCCTGAAGGATGGTCTAGCCCAGGGCTTCTCAGTTCAGTCCCATGAGGTCCCATCCCTGCAGGTTTCCCTCCTGGTCTAGCCTGTTCTTATACCAGGACGTCATGCAGTGTAGTTGGATCTTTTTGCTTTAGAGATCCATAACTGTCCTTTGGTATAAACAGGTATGTTTATATACCAACACCCAAAAACATATACACATGCCTGGCATATATGCTTTGATTTTGACATATGGCTGCAGTAGGACAGGTCTAGAAAATATTTGATGTGGGAGTCAGACACATGTAAATAAGACCTGCTGCACGGACACTCAGACTGCATTTCATTGACAAGAAAAACTTGCTTTTAGCCAAATCAGCATTATTGGCCATTTAACTTTTCACATTTGTCACATTTGACATGTTCTTCATGAAATATAAATAATTTGGACAGACAAATGTCCCTCACAGAGTCACATGGTGAGATAACTGCTGTTTTATGATCAAGAACATAGTAGTGTTGAGAACAATATATTACATGTTACATTCCCATGCAAGTGGCATCTGAATTTTACCAAATTAAAGGTTAGTTTACACTAAATATATGTTGAATGAATTTCATTGTTTATCTTGGGGACAAGTCAGATTTTAGGGGTGGGGTCCCCCTCTGGCCTCTGCCTTGGACTGTAGCAAACAGTGATCTAGGTAGCCGAGTATTATATATATTTATTTATCCCTTACATATTCTTCGGGTCAAATTTGATCAGTTTTAACCTCTGACAGCAGTGAAAATACCCTAAACATCTTTATTTTTGTCTAAAATAAAATGACAAAATACAAAAAAAACCTATGCTTTTGTTTAGATTCTACAAATTTTTGCACACTGCGGCTGTTTTGGGTCAAATGTGACCCGTATCTATATGAATGGATTTTAGATCTACCAGTGTTAGTCAAATCAAGGAAAATGATGGTTTCAGAGTCTTGAAACTGTGAAACTGTACAAGCCATTTGTTTTTTTTTTAACATGTCGAAACGTCTTCATCTTTATGTGACAGTGGTGAGTTCAAGGAGCCTGGACACTGTCAATGACCAGTCTCTGTTCCCACTAAATTTGCCTTGATTTATACAGAAACACACACTTGGTGGTCTTTCAAGGGGCATGGGAACAACCAGGAAACAGTAAAATAGTGAAATAGCAGGAATGATCATATATGGTGTAGAAAAGGGAACAGAAGGCATGCAGAGGTCCTTACCATGACAAAAACACAAGATCGGCTTCTACAAACACCTGCAATGTAATACAATACACTAAAAATGAAAAAAAAAAAATGGGTTGGGAGGGTGGTGTTAGGGGACTTATAACATTATAAAGGTACATGAGCTGCCATTTCATTGAGGGACATCACGACAGCAAGACATAATGTGCAACATGCCCTTAGTCTGATCCTCCAAGAGGAGGAAGAGGTTGGTAGTGATTTGGAGGAGAATATGTCAGAGTAGTGAGACAAATCGATGCTCTTTGCTGGTCTTCACAGAAGAAACCAACACAAGGGAACAGATGAGAAGGAGATGTAACTTCTGTCCTTCAAATTGCTGGAGAAATAGCATAAAGTAGTTTTATAAACAAGCATTATTCAATGTTTTTTGTTTAAGTGATAAATGATAAATTAATATTGATAATAATGTCATAATGTTAAGCCTAACTGGTTGAACCACCGCCTGGAGGCTACAGCTGTTTCACAAAGGCCCCACCTGAGGCCTTTGCTGCACTTCCTTCTCTCTGACCCCCTTCTATGTACACTAGCTGTAAAATGAAGATAATTACGATGTATTATAATATAGCAGGGAAGACAGTGTTTAGTGATTGTAAAGGCTAAACATAGTTATATTGTAAATTTTAACAGTTCCAAAATGTTTATGCCTTTAAATTAAGGAAAACATTTCTTAAGTTCTGGAGTTCTGGATGAGTTTATCAGTGAGCCGCTCAGAGTTTTTAGAAACTAGTATTCTGTCTCCACATCAGTCTGGTTTTAGAAAACAGCACAGCACAACAACAGCTGCTATGAAGGTTTTATAGTGGAAATGTGCTTTTAAATCCTTCCTTTTCACATCAAACATCATTCATCTATATAAAGTAGAACCGCAAAGCTTTGGTCTGAATTCCTGGTTATTCTACCTCACACGCCCTTGTTAACCCTGTTCTGAGGCGCGTCTCTAGAACGACTCGTTTTGGTCTCTTTAAATGTGAATGAGGCATTTCATGTCCCACCTCCTTCCAGGTCACAGAGAGTTCCACTCCACCCCACTCGGCCATATTTGTAGTTTGATAGTAGCTATACGATTATCTACCGGCAGAGAAACGTTTTATTGGGAAGTTTACTAGAGATGTCAACAATGGAAAACGTGTCCGTCCAACCTTACATGCTTGAGTCCTCCTCTCTCCCTTTCTGTTCGTCCCTCACTGATAAGTTCCTCATACACTTCCATGTATTTTTCATCATCCCATGCCGTCTCTACCAGCTGTTGTCCCCCCACCCCCAACACTACTTTTTCCACACCACCACAATATGAATAAGATAAACAGAGCCTCGACATTGTTAAGTAGTTAGCTAAATCGAACCCAAATCAGTTTATTCAAAGCACACAGTACAGTTGTATCCTCAGGTAGGAAGCTAAAAGTTAGCACATAGCACTAACAGAAGCAGAACGCACAATGCTAATAATATCGAAACAACGGGCGGTACATCATATTGTGGCGTGGTGGTAAGGCAACAACAAAAAAATAAGAGGGACAACGGACCTGTACATGCAAAACAAGAATACTAAATAAGCAAATAAAAAAAAAGATCAACAAAACCAAAGAAACCAAACAATATTAGCAAAAAGAAAACCTGGGCTGCACCCACAATAATGATCAGTCCGTGATTTACCCCTCGCACTCAGCCGTAAGAGTAAATTGGTTTATTACAAGGTTTATTACTCCACCCGCTGATGAACTGGAGGAGTGTAGTATGCAGAATAATATCAGAAGCTAAGGGAAAGCTTACTGCACCACAATATCAACACACAAAATGCATGTCTAAAATAAAGCTTGACGTACTTTTAGCGTAATTTGGAGCTTACCGTTTTGCTGTATCCGTAGTTTCCATAGAGAAAAGGAACTGACCCCTCATTTAGACGCAGCCTATCTGCAAATCCATCTGAATACTGGCGGAGATTGCTGAAGCACTCGTCCTTGAAGTGCTTCGTGCAAACAAAAAGGACTTTGCCCACTGATGTCGATAAATTTCCGTGAAAAGTTTAATCCAACCAGACATTTCGAAGAGGCTCTGAAGCCGGGGGACGATATAAGGAATTGTGTGGGTTGATATACCCAACAATCGCACATTTTGACTTGTCTACTGGTAACTTTGCCATAACTAAACGTGGACTACAAAATTGCTTCGGGGGGCGGATTCACAAAATTGGATACCCGGAAGACCATGGCCTTATTTAGCAGACCCACAGCAAATACTGTGACATAATAAATAAGAAAACGTAATAGAGAATAGAGAAAACTAAATAGACCCAAAAAGAATATAGAAATGCACACACAGCATCAGGAGAGAATGTATTTAAATTTTCTGCATTGCTGAACACTATTAGTGCACAAAAACATGTATTTAAGGGCAAAAATGTGGATTTTCCATAATATATCCCCTTTAAATGACATTATTGAAACACTGGACTGCAGGAAATATTGTTACATTGCAGTCATTTAGCAGACACTTTTATCCAAGGCTACTCACAATGGCAGGCAGTAGCATTAAGGGTCTTGCCAAAGGACCAAACTGGAAGGTGTTACTACTCATGCCCTGGAGGAATCAAACTCTGTTTGCCCACATGGGAGACAGATGCTCTACCAACTGACCAATCCAACCACTATTGTGCAGCTCTTTTTATTGATTTATCTATAGCATTTTACACAGCAAACCATAAGTGGGGTGGAGTTTAATTGCTTGACAGAAAGATACTGGGTTATCTGAATATGCTGTGGGTTGGTTTTCTAACTACTTGTCAGCTAGAATCCAGTGTGTCCAGTTTGCTGTGTCTTCTTCTACCGTCGTTCCTGTGTCAAAGGGTGTCCCCCAAGGTTCCATTTTGGGACCTTTGTTGTTTTCCATATATATATAGATACTCTCTGTCTGAACTTCTCCAATGCTAACTATCATTTCTGTGCAGATGAGTTATTTATTGTTCCTTGTCTTCAATATTCAAAACTATGGAATACCTCCAGTCTGCCTTTAATGTTATTCACGTTCACTTCACCCAACTTAAGCTAGTGCTAAATGAAACAAAAATCCAAATATGTTGTTTTCAAATGGCAAAGGGTAGCCATCTGATTTTCCTAAGCTTTTAGTGGCTCAAGTGGTTGAGCTGGATCCAGTTTTGTCCTATTTAGCTATTACCATTGATTAGAATCTGTAATTTAGGACACACTGAAAACCTTATATCCAAGCTAAAAGTAAGGTTGGGTTTCTTTTTCAGAAACAAATGCAATTTCTCTTTCAAAAAAGAGAATATTTGACATCAGCTACCTTTTTTCAACCTCTGCTGGATTATGGTGATCTGTTATTTTTTTTAATGCCCCTTGTCAGTATCTTAAACTGATCCTGTGTACTATTGTGCTCTGCCTTTCATTACTAGCTGTGGAAATCACACAAATCACTACACTTTATACCCTACAGCTAAATGGCCATCCCTGTACTATTCTTGGCCTAGTTCCTTTATATCTTTCTACCAACCTACCTACAAGTACAAGAACCAGACTCAATATAGCCTCAATATATATCAATATCCTATCCTAGAGTAGAGAGGAGAGATTGGGGAGTTTAATTGTTGGTTGGCTCTGTCAGCAATTGCTGTGGGTACGGGTTGGTATCAAACCCCAGTCCAGTAGAGGAGCAGGTAAGGGTATTGTGAGCATACTTAATCCATGTCAACTGCGATGACCAGGAGGAGGGATCCCGAGAGGCCATACACCACAGGGCAGTCTACAGCTCCTGGTTCAGTCTCTCCGTCTGACCGTTGGTCTGAGGATGAAAACCTGAGGACAGGCTGACACTGGCACCCAGCAGATCACAGAACTCCCTCCAAAATACAGAGGTGAATTGAGGACCTCAGTCAGAAACTATATCGGCTGGGAGGCCGGTTAAACGGAAGACATGGGATAGAACCAATTGTGCAGTCTCTGTAGCGGAAGGAAGTTTAGGTAATGTTTAGAAGATGGTGGCTCCTTTAAGCAGTATGAAAACTGAGAAGATAAGGGGCGAGGGGTAACTATTTTTTATGGTGATGTCGTCCATGGGTGCAGGGTTGTAGGGACTTATCCTTCTTCTCAACAAAGAAAAACTCCATGCCTGCAGGGGATGATGGAGGCCGGATGATTCCAGAGGCCAAAGACTCATTTATATAGGATTCCATATCCTTCCATTCAGGGTCAGACAGAGAATACAAGCATCCTTTGGGAAGAGAGGTTCCAGGCAGAGGGTCTATGGCGCAGTTGTAGGGACGATGCAGAGGTAAAGACGTGGCCCTGGATTTACTGAAAACCCGCAGGAAATCGTGATATTCGGGCGGGACGCTGGATAGATCTGGAGGAGAGCTGGTACATACTCACTGCAGGGGAACTGAGGTGTGCTGCATATACCGCTGGTGACAAGAAGAACCTCACTCTAAAACAACCCCCATAGTCCAATCAACATTTGGATTATGGCGATGGAGTCAGGGGTAGCCTAAGATGAGCGGCAAACGGGAGGATCTCAGGATGTAGAACTGAAAGGTCTCGTGATGATTGCCATACAGCAGCAGATGAACAGGAGTGGTTTGATGTGTAACAGTGTCCAATACATGACCATCTAACACCCTGGTCGGGGACTGGACAGGACAGAGAAACACGCTCTAAACCTAGCTGAATTGTCAATTCAACGAAGATGGCAAGGGTTTGATGACCGTAGGGAAGAAGGAGGCGGCCCTGGAACAAAGGTCTCTTGCAGTGGGGAGAAGAAAAGCTGGCTGAGCTCACCAGGATCTCCCCTACTGCTGGTGAGCTCTGGCTTTTACTGGGCAGCTGGTGATGTAGTGTCCAGCTCCACTGCAATAAAGACAAAGATCACGTCTGTGAAGCCGTTCCTTCTCTTCTTGGGCAAGGGAAGAGTGGTCCAATTGCATGGGCTCAGGTGGCCAGTGTGCCAGTGGGCCACTGTGGAGCTGATGGATTCAGGTTGACTGTGGGGGTGACCACACTGGAACGGGATGGATATGGGTGTCGGGACCTCTCTTGGTGGCGTGTTTGGACAAAGTTGAGGGGGTATCATAAGAAACTAGTTCATCCTTCATATAATTGGACAACCCATGAACAAATACATCACACAGAGTGCGATCAGTCCAATTGCTGTGGCTGGCTCTGATCTGAAAGTCGATAGAGTAATCAGCTACTGTTTGGTTGCTTTGTCTCAGCCCTAATAAACCCCTAGCTGTTTCTGACCCACAGTTCTCGAATCCAAAAACTTTGTGTAGCTCGGCTGAAAACAGGTCAAAGGAACTGCAGGCTAGCGACCGCCTCTCCCACTCCTCTGTTCCCGACAATCGTGCTCTGCCTGTCATGTGTTTGATGACAAATGCCACTTTCGCAGGTTCAGTAGCGAAAGAGCATGACTGCAGAGCAAAAAGGAGAGAACAGTTAGTAAGGAACAGACCACAGGTCTCAAATCACCATCGAAGCATTCCAGGATTCCCACTTGAGGTTCTGAATCCTCCCTGGTAGCAGACAGGTTAGGAACTGACATAGCAGCTGGATGGTTAGCAGGAACTGTTGAAGAGAGAAGAGAGCTGTGACAGTTTGGCAGTTAATTGTTGGAGTTGTCCACCTAAAGCAGTGAGGGCTTGATTCTGGAAAACGGCAGCCTTCCTTGTCTCCACAGCTGATGCAGACAGGAGAGCCTCATGGTGTCGAAATGCAGTTGGGAATAAAGGAATAACAAGCTTTATTATTTTCTCTGGGTAATGTTAGGTGGCTCCATCTGCAACTGCTGGGGGACGGGTTGGTATCGAATCCCAGTCTCCCGCTTGCCAGATAAACAGGTTTTCCTCTGGGCCAACAGAACTCACTAAGAAATGACACAACTGGTGAGTTCAGGAGGATGTGAAACTGTTCAAAGCGAGTGAGACTCAGTGCGAATGCTTTTCCTTCCATACGTGATCCAGGCTGATCCAGAGATTGAACAGGGCTGACGGTGACATTTTAAGTGTTTACTGTGGGAATGCCGACTAGTTTCTTTCCACCAGGTCCCCATAGCTATCGTTTGTCTCAGACCAGCAGCTGTGTTCCGCCTGGTGTGATCTGGAAAAAAATAGTCTGGAGACATTTCGTTTTCAAGTTGAAATCTGCGTCAATTAAATGTAGCGTGACATTTCTATACGGCTCTGGTGCAGCTTTACCACAGGTCCGTAGCGGTGGTGAAACATCGGACTGTCACAACGTTTTTCACACACCCTCACTACACTCATACAGGGAAGAAAGAGACAGTCCACTAAAATGGTGTTGAGATGGCAGTGATACTGTTTGTCCAAAGTGTTGACGAGTTTCTTAAATCCCGGATTGTTCACTGTGTTAATTGAGAAAAAAGTTCTGTTTGTTTATAACGTTTGTCTCTCTGTGACTCTGGGAGCTGGTGGATTATTTAGTTGCGACTCACAAAAATTGAACATTTTTCTATTTTTTTGTGTTGCGTCGCAAGCCCCCGTGTGCACGTCTGTGTGCAGGAACGCAACATTTTACATGCACGACTGTCGCCTGTCGCTTGGCTGGAGGAGGGCAACGATTTTCACTTTTACATAGAAAATGATGGAGAAGGAGCAACGCCGCCTCCCGTGTGTCCAGGTGTCTGCAACTCGTCCTAAATGAAACTAAAGTGGTCGGGGCTGTGGGAGGAGTCTGCAGCAGTGGGAGGAGTCTGCAGCAGTGGGAGGAGTCTGCTGCAAAGCGCTGCAATGACAGCTGCGCTCGATTTGAAAACAGCACATATCGAAGGACAAAAAATAATCGGACCATTTCATTTTTATGATCGTTGAAAAACCAGATCGTAATTGCGATTAAAATCGATTAAATGCCCAGCTAAAAAGGAACAAAATACCTTTTTACAAAACAGTTTGCAGGTTCCTTCTATTAACTGTTAGCACAATTTTTACATTTTTTTTTTACTGGAAATGGTTACAATAAATCACAGTTCCATTAATGTGAACTTTATTTCTCACATTTTTGATTATTGGTGACAGTTACACCACAATTGCAGCAAGCTTTCGCCTTGGAGTCTCAATGGTGGCAAACAGTGTGAGGGAAACTTGCAATGCCATTTGGAAGGACCTAAAAGATCGATACATGCCTCCACTTGGTCCTGATCTTTGGGCAAAGAGCACCAAAAAGGATAGGTGGCACTTCCTCCATTGTGTAGGTGCACTGGATGGCAAAGATGTTGTCATCCAGGTACCTATCAACTCAGAGTTGGGGCTTGTGCCTTTTGTAGTTGTTGATGATGAGGCGTTCCCCATGAAGGCTTACCCCCTTCGACCCTTTCCTGGCCGTCACCTCCCAGAGGAGAAGTGCGTTTTTAATTATAGGCTCTTCAGAGCCCGTCGAATAGTTGAGAATGTGTTTGGCATTCTGACCAAAGGTTGTCAGGTGTACTGCAGGAGGATGCAGATCTGCTGCGATACAGCTAATCGAGGCAGCATGCATGCTGTCAAACTTCTTGCAGCCAGCAGACAGGGATCAGAACCCAGAGGTTTTGAAGCTGGCTGAAGGTGACCTTGAAGAGTGTCTTTTGGCCCCTGTCAGAAACATGCAAGGAAATGGAGCATCTGCAGAGGTCCTGAGCGTGCGGGAAACTTTCTGCCAATATTTCAACTCCACATCGGAGTGACCATGTGAACCACGATTTGCCCACCTAAATAACAAGTTTCTTGCCTCCTGTGATGATGTTTCCTATCCAGGCTCCTCTGCATTCAGCCACATGCCTTTACTTTTATTATTACATTATCTGTGCATGTATGTGTGTACATATATTTATGTGTGTATGTTTACCTTGGTGGGGGGATGAGAGAGGGTTGAGATGCTTTTAAACATGTAAAGGACGTTGTGCCATACATGTTTAAAAGATTAAAGTGAAGTAAACTGGGAAAATTGATGGAAAAAACAGGTCCAAACTGTACCTTCTGGAAAAGCTCCTGCATTTCTGTTTTAAACCACGACTGCCTCTCTGGGGGAAGATGCCTCATGGCAGGTGCCAGACTCAGGAAATAAAGAGTGACTTCATCCCGCTGATGCTCTCTCTCTTAATCGCTCTCTGCCTCCCTTGCCTCCTTCCTCCTCAGGTAATCTTCCAGCATTCCATCACTGGAATCTCTTCTTGTCTTGTCTGGCTTGGACACCACAGAGAGTAGGGCTGGGCGATATGACCCAAATCTTATATCTCGAAACTTTTTACCTTAATCACTATATACGATATATATCTCGATATATATTTTTTTTTGTCAAGTAACCAAAAAGACAGCTCTAATTTACAGCCTTTAGTGCCAAATATACTTTTATTAAGGATCAACAGCACATGTGCATTAAAACAGCTGACTGAAATCACAGTACCTTTATATTAAATTAAATGCTCCCAAAATAAAATAAATTAAAAATACTTTTCAATGACATAACAAAAATACAGCTGTGCAAAATGCAAAAGAAAAGATGCTTTTAACTCAAAACAAGCTATGTCGATATAAACAATATCGCTTCCTTCTATATTACATCTAATAAAGTCTCGATATATTTGAAAATCTTGATATATTGCCCAGCCCTAATAGAGAGGCAGTCCACTTCCTTCCCTTTCACTTCCTGCTCTGCTGACTGTGTTTGCTCTTCCTCCTCCTGAAGGTTACTGAAATTGCTGTTAAATTACAACTAATCAGTGATTTATAGAAAACTGGCTAAGTGAAGTGTATGTGATTTTTAAAAAACTAATATCCAAATAAAGAAAATAATTTTCACTGATATTGTAATTGTAAGTTTGAAAGGGTAAGCCTACCTCTTTTTCAGTACTGGCTTCTAAAAAAGACATTGCCTCCATGTACTTCCACCCTTTCCTCGGCCCGCCTCCAGCCTGGCCACTTTTCACATTTCCCTCCTCCCTCTTTTTTCTTATGCAGGTGTCCTGTAGATTCTTCACCACGGAGAGCGTTCTTCCTCCTCCCCCTCGGAGCGTTTCGCCAGGTTTGTGAGAGGACGAATCTTTTATATACAGTCTATGGAGGACGGAGAACATAGCAGCAGCGAACATCATGATGACGAGCGAAGATGATTCACACTCAGTAAGTTGCTGTGCTGTGTAATGTTAATGGTGCTAATTTCATGCGCTAATTTATGTTAGCATAAAATAGAGTGTAAACAAAGTAAGTAAGTCTTAAAACACCAGTTAAATTCTTTTTTTAAAAGCCCATAAACATCTTTCCTAATAATGCAATATGCCTACCTCTCCTTTAAACCTGCATGCACTAACCCGGTCAAAAGCTGCAACAATGGCAACTTATTGTTGTGATAGTGTTGCAAAAGCTATTGATGATATGGCTTTTATAGCTATATGTAAAAAAAAAATCCCAAATCCACACAAATGTCTTTTTATCTCTATTCTCTGTGCAAACTCCATCCCTTACTTTTTGGCCTATTTCTGTAGCAGCATTGCAACACCACTTTCAAGCCAGGCATCTTTACTTTTCAGTGGTTTTCTGTGGGCACATAATTTTCATATAACTATTCCATCTTTTCAGAAAACTTTAAAAATAGTTTGTCTCTGTGGATGTAGATGAAGTTTGCTCCTGTGCGGAAACACTCTGTTTTGTTTCCTTCTTGACGATTCTAGGAATAGTCCCAAAGAGGATGCCAACATAATTTTTAAAGAAGCACCATTGAACTTTGGCAGATTTTCTCAGTGAGGGCCCCCCTGACGACAACTAGCTCTGCATCCATCTTGCATCCTATCTTACTGAGCTCTCTCCAGCGAGCAAAATTCAGTCCAGTATTGACCCTTATCTCTTGCTCCGTCACACTTTTGTCCTCTTTTCCTCTCCATCTGTAACATGATGCTCCAGGCTGGAACACAAAGTTGTGAAGTGTGGTTTCTCAGCCTCAGGCTTTGCTGGGCAACAACCGCTCCAGGAATGAACATAATATCACTCTGCCATCAAAATGAGTCAAAGAGTCAAATGAGGGTATTAATTTTGGTGGTTTCAGTTGGAAGACTTGTTTCTGGTACAGATTACTCAGAAGGTCGCAGTTATGAGAATAAAAAACTAGTTCCATTGAAAGCAACTGTGATAATGTATATTGAAATGATCAGTGCAGTTAAAGTCCATACTAAACTCTGCATTTCATAAATTAGGCTTGACAGTTTTGATAATCAGGGCACTGTTATCGAGGGTGGAGAGGTTGTCGTATGTTGTAGTAGCGTTTTCTTTTAATCTACATAGTCAGATCATGGCACACTGATAGATTTTTGGATGAGATTTCCAGATAAAAACAGTTTTTCCCAGAATTGTGTGCATTGCTTGGCTGGTAGAGTAACAACTGTCTGAGGGACTCACAAAGGGTCAGTAACAACAGAAGGATAAGGTTTTAATATGTTAACAGATGCACAGGGCAGATCAGGAACTGGGAATGCTGGTAGTGAGGCAAGTTAGTGACGTCTTCAATTAGATTAGAATTTCTATCAAATTCTGCAGGGACTCAAAAGTAGAGATGTGAAGAAGGGAGTGCAGGTCACAGCAGTGTTTCTCAAAAATCAGGTCCTTGGGGCCCACTGCCCTGCATGTTGTGGATGTGTTCCTCCTCTTAAATATTTAAGTCAGATTAATGAACTTTCTTATCAATTTCTTTGCAAGCCTGTTAATGAGCCATTCATTTCATTCAGTTTTGTTAAAGTAGGACTCTGGCTAAAAGATGAAGGGCAGTGGGTCCTCAGGACCAGGATTGAGAAACACTGTGTTACAGAATACTGCAGCAGGAACGAGGCGGTGATATTTGTAGACAGAGCAGGTAATTGGTTGAGCCCGGAGGTGAGCAGGCACAGGGAACGATGGGTAAAGTTCAGTCAGATGGCAGGCAGTACTGAAGGCTATACGCAATATCCAAAAAGTAAGAACAGAGGGTGAAATCCAAGACAAGATCTAGATCCTTAATCAGTTAAACTTTCAGAAGCCTGAGCAGACAGAAACAGATGATCCAGTTCAAAATAAGAGTCCTTCAGAATGAGAGCGAGTCCAGGGTCGGAGCCAGGTTACACCAATGATGACAATAATGATGAGCTGTCAGAATCTGAAAATCCACAAACCTATAAATTCTCGGTCAAGAACCTTCAAGAGTCAGAATTTAGATCTCTCGATATCCGGGGGGCCCGAGGCAGAGATAATGGTCAGGTCCCGAACAGGTGCAGAATACAGAAGGATGGAGAGTTGCTAGCTGAACACAGGTTTGCAGACAACTTGGCAAGGGACTGGGGTTCTCCTGCTTATTAAGAGAAAGGGACCGGTGAAACTGGTTTGGTTAAATAGTGACTGGTTGCTGTAAACAGAGAGGGTAGAGAAGTGAGAGGAATCACGACCAAATAAGGCCAGGAGGATGGATGGATGGGATGTTTAGCTTCTTTTCTGTTAATCCGAGAAAGTAATCGTTGTTTAACTTTGTTTAAATGTAGCAGCATCAACTTTACCTCATGCTGCTCAGCACCCAGCATTTTCACGACAAGTAACATATTAAATGGAGTTTGTAGGTTTTATACAGAAAAAAGGTTTAGTATTCGTACAATAAGCCATGCTCTAAAATATTAGCCTTGAATATGCATCAGAATAATTTATGACTATGTACAGCCTCAGTGAAAGTAAAAATGGTATCAGTGCTTGTGTTAGAGGCTCGGTCATGTATAGATGCTGAACCGAACAACAGCCAGTTCAGAGTTGTAGCTGAGGCTGCAAAGGAGAAGATTAAAGCAATTTACTGCTGGGTCTCTCACCTCACGCATGCTTCAGAATGGACAGATACTAACTTTGCTGATACTTCTGAATTGCTTTGAGCCCGGAGGTGAAACTAGGCAGTAAAATCATTGGAGGGGGGGCTATTGCCCAGAGGAAATTAATATTGAGTGCACCCTGGAAGGTTTTGCAGGAAAAAAATGAAAATGATAGAAGGTGAGCCATGACAGCACGTTGTAGTACATTATTAATATATATATATATTTTGTACTGCTTGTAAGGTTCAGAGATGTGAAACACTTGGGAGTCTGCACTGTACATATTCAGAAACGAAGTATGTGTGTAAAGCAGAGCTGACATGGCAAAACACGGAGCTGTAGACACCCACTTCCTTTCTTTTCAGCTTTTATTCTGCAGCACAGGGACGCTACATTTTTATCATGAATGAGTCAGCAACAGCTCCTAGTTGAAGGCAACTACTTAGTAACATTATCACACAATGCCCATATGAATAAGAGATAGGACTTGTATTTTATGTTCTAACTCAGGGGTGTCCAGCTCTGGTCCTCGAGGGCCACTGTCCCGCAGGTTTTCCATGTTTCCCTGCTCCAACACACCTGGCTCGAATTAATGAGTTACCGTGCAGATCTTCACAGGCTTTGTGAACTTCTTCACAGATGAACCAGGAATATACCCAGAGAAGCCATTTTGCCATTTAGAGGTTAAAACTTTGGTTATATTTATGATTTAGTTTTATGGGAAAACTATGTGTAGGAACTATTGATCAAGTCCATTTCGGGGTCCAACAAGATGGTTTGTACATAAGCCCAGAATTTAGTGCTACACTTCTGGTCGCCATTAATATATATCAGTGCTCCTGCCTGGCCCCCCATCAGAACTTTTCTAGAGCCGCCCCTGCATAGCTGAAGTATAAACCCTCTCTACCACCAGCAGCTACTGTGTTAGAGATGTGATGGTGTGAACCATGAACTGCTAGTGTCTTCCTCAGCTGAACGATAAACTAACACAACAAAAGTAGATCAGATGATCACCGACAGCCGTCACTGCACAAACAGGGACGACCAAAGAGCCACTAGAGAAGCCATGTTGGTGCAAAATGCAGCTGGACTGTCGCAGGTTTAAAAAAGAATGCAGGAAAAGTGCAGGTGTGAAAGCCTTTCACCGGGAAAAGAGTGTGTGTTAAAACATCATCATTCTCCACAGAGGTGACGTCCATGGGTCGCTGCATTTTTGCTGTGTTTATTCTCAAGTCCATCCATAGCTACCCGGTTGATCATTTTCATCATGGTTCCCCACATTCTGCCGTCATAAGTGAGAAAGGACGCATAAATGGATGCCACACATGCATTAATTGCCTTAAAAATATTACACAATTAATTACACAAATTAACACCATTAATGCGTTATTTTTGACAGCCCTAATATTTTTGAACAATGCTTTAAACAAATCAGCTGCTTTTTTAACATTTTTATATGTTGCCTACAAACTGGTTTGATGTGTTTGTCACTCAGGTTTTGACCCATTTTTCTGGTAAAAACCTTGACTTTATGTGCTTTTACCTTTCTGGGTCTATACTCTTAGCTAAGCATCACATACCAGGGCCATGCAGAGACCTTTGGAAGGGAAGGTGCTCAAAGTTAAAAAGGGGCACAATGTTTGAAAATGTTTGAAACACCAAACATAAACTGACCTTAACTGGTTGAGTTGCAGCAACCCATATTCATAAAGAATGCAACATGGAATAACAACATACCAAATCATTGTCCACACCTCATATCTTTGTTTGGGGGGTGTGCATAGCAAATGTAGTCTATGTTTTACGTGACGGGTACGTTGAACACCTTCTGTAGAGGTGGTTGGTGAGGAGGCTCTACTGATCTGAGTAGACACTAAAAAGAGCACAAGACAGACATGAAACATACATTATGGAAATACAATGTAGTATTGGGGTTCACTTATAGTTTACTTGATGTAACTGTGGTTGTCCACACTTAGTTCAGATGTTACATAGAAATCTGTTCACTTGAAAATTTCTATTTAAAATAAAGTGTTTCACAAGTTCAGAGAAATAAAGCGCAGGTCTACCCTAACCCCCTGAGTAAAACTGTAAATCTTTTGCACATAACATTAGTCCTACATATATAACAGGATTTCAGATTAAAAGGCAAACATATTTACAGTTACACAATAGTATGTGAATAAGTAAGATAAAGAAAAGTAAATGGCATGGCCTTGTCAAGGTCTGGAGCTGGACCCAAGAAGGAGAAGACAAGGTTGGTGTTCTGTGAGTCTTTATTTACAAAGTGATATTGGTGCCAGGTGTAATCCGGTGAGAAGCGAGGCGAGGAGCAGGCTGGAGAGCGGGCAGACAGGATCCATGAATCCAAGGATTTATCCAGGGCTGGGGGCTTGGAAGAGAATAAAGGTCGGTTAGAGCACAAGAAAACACCAGAAGACTTAGATCTGCTTAGAGCCGGTTACTACTTTAAGTAGTACGATCCAGCGAAGACTAGAGATGATCCTGGAGTCTTTATACCGTCTTCTAACCAGCCTGGTGCACCTCAGCTGGACGGTCCTGATTGGAGAAGTCGCCTTTCCTCCAAATAAGGAGAAAGGCGGAAGCCGCACTGGCAAGTGCAGACCATGACAGTCCTGTTTACAGGACTTCATATATGAATTTACCATGCACAAGCAAATACTGCTGCAAAACCTACTCACCGAAACCAGCAGCTATTTACTCCATAGGTTTCTAGACTATCGTCTCTAGCTGCTTCACTGCACAAGGGCACATCCGCGCACGCCAGGGCAGTGAGTGTACATCTGTGTGGATCATGTGACCTACAGAAAAGAGATCCAAATTATTATTATTTTGTTTCATTAGTTATTTTGGGCCACACTGACAGGCTTTTACACAACACACGCAAAGAGAAATAAAGCACAGCCCTGTTCACACCTCCACGTCCACGTTGTCCATTAATTTATGATAATGGACGACGCGAGGGCATGAAGGGGCAGAGGGCCAGGTGCTCTAGCACCCTCCGCCCCCCTTCTGCACTTGTATGTCATATACCAATGCTCCAGTCTTGTTTTTCACTGCTGTCCTAGCAGTATTTGGCACATTATTTTGTAGCATTTTAACCTTGTAAAGAATTACCTGCTTGTGTCAGGGAGAAATTCTCCTATCAAGGATTAATCACATAATTGACATAATCTGATCTGACCAAGGGGGGTGAATATTTTTCTAATTCATCCATTTGGATGTTATTTAATTTTTAATTTCGGCATAATTAGGGGTGTGTCCTTTTGATTGACATGTATCCAATATCTGCAGAAAGAAGGGAGAGCGCAGCATAACTGTGGTTTTTAGCCCGCTAACAGCGTACCTTAGCTTTAGCCCGCCTACCTCCGTTAGCTGGTTAGCTACTGTTACGTACCGTATCAAGGGGTATGTTTGGGCGTAACAAAAGATAATAAAAACGTTGAGGACAGGTGGTAAAATTAAAATAAGCACTTTTTATTGACATCCCGTGAAACAACGAATAAAACCTGTAACGAAAATACACAAAACAAACAAGTGTTGGGTTTCGAGGACCTGCTGAAATAAATATACAAAAAGGTTTAACCAAAACCATATACAAAACCCACCTAGTGCAAACGAAGAAGTGACTTAAACTCGGTGAGGAAACTAAGACAAAAGAGCAGCAGATCCATAACTAATGTGACCGTCGTCACAAACAAAAACACTAACCTAGCCCAACATCAAACTAAACACAAAACACCCACTATGACAGAACAAATAAAAGTGTTGCAAAGCTTGAACTAAACTGAGTGTAAAATGGTGAATCCAACCTAAACAGAACCATTTCTAAGTCCTCACTTAGGACACACCACAGCCAGGAGTAATCCTGCTGTGAACAAACAATGGTCTGACTCCAAAAGGATCACCCACACAAAGCACAGCGGACACCCAGCAAGCCACGCCACCAAAACTTCTGCCAAAATCAGATGATCACCACATCAAGAGCCTGTCATGGCCAGCTCACTCTCCAGATCTGAACCCTGTTGAAAACTTCTGGAATGAAATCAAAAGGAAGATGGATGGTCACAAACCATCAAGCTAAGCTGAGCAGTTAGATTTTTTGGTAGAAAGAGTCGTAGAAAGTTACCCAACAGGAGTTTGAGCAGTGGTCTCTTATTTTTTTTTCCTGAGCTGTATCAAAAAACTAAATAAATCATTAACGCGACATGCACAGAGACAATTTGGGATGAAACCTAGGCGTCCATCCATCCATTTTCTTCTGCTTATCCGGAGTCGGGTTGCGGGGGCAGCTGCCTAAGCAGGGAAACCCAGACTTC